>JAREIK010012339.1:0-26234 GCA_029783825.1 Sapria himalayana | reverse complement strand
AGCCCATGATCCGCGAACCAAACCAAGGTAGGCCCGGAGCAATTATGGGAAGACTCCCATAGGTACAGAGAATAGAATAACCCCTAACCATATACTATCCTGCCGATTCAACCAAATCTTGCCAATAAGGAAGGGAAAATAATAACAGATCATCGCCAGTTGGATTCCCCCCAATAAGGAAGGAGGATTATCTCAAGCAAACAGCTCCTTCTATATCATGTGCCGAATCCGATACGGACTAAAATAAGAAATATCCCATCCAATGGGAAGGACTCCTAATTACCATCCAACTGGCTGAACATCTACTATAAATATAAGACCACCCATCGGTGAAAGGTACGCCAATTCTAACGCATACACTCGCCCTCTAAGCAGTCTCTCTTTTCTCTCAGAAAGAAACTGACTTAGGCATCGGAGCGGCCACGGGCACAGCCCTCGCCGACCCCCCTTCTTCTTTGCTTTTGCAGAGGAGAGTTACGTCCGGAGCCCGCAGATCAACAGCGTGCAGCGATCCTACCTCAGCCCACACAATCCAGACGCCTGCATCCCAGCCCTCAAACGATCCGGGTCCAGCCCAGCGACCCCCACACGCTCCAGCCCAGTTCCGGTTGAAAAAAGCATCATCAGTTGGCGCCGTCTGTGGGAACGACAGTTCCTTTATAAATATAACTGATTTCTCAGTTACTGATGGTATCAACAAGGAACACAAGCAGGAGTAACGCCAATCCGCCGAGGATGCAGGATCCACCAGGCAATGCAGATAGCAGACCTCCTGGGACAGTGGAAGCAATGCAAACCAATACAAACGAAGTGGAAGCACTTCGTCTCGTCAATCAACGCCTGATAGAAGAATTGGAGCAACTTACCAGACAGTTACAACATCCACGGGAGATACGACAGACCCGGGAAGGCCATGACCTTCCTCCCCGCGAGGAGCAACTCGGTCGCGACATTCCCCGAGGCGTCGAAACAGAGGCAGAGTCCAGCCGATCCAGGGGGCACGGACCCCAATTGGCCCCTGCGGAGGAGGAAAACGAAGCAATACTCGGGGGGCAGGTCGCGAACGAAGCGTTACATCACCCTCAGCCAGGAGCAGGAGAGCAGTCATGGGAGCAGAGGTTCAGGAGTCTTCAACAGGAGCTCGGCCGTGTAAAGGAGGTGGTTAAGGGACGCGCCCCGGACACTATGGATACCTTGGTACAACAAACTGAATCACCCTTCACCGTCGAGGTGTTACGTTATCCGCTCCCAGCAAAATTCAGAATGCCACAAGTGGAAACTTTCGATGGAGCCAAAGATCCCGTCGACCATCTCAATACTTACAAGAATCAAATGGAGTTGCATGGGTATCAAGACCCTGTACGGTGCAGGGCTTTCGCCACTACACTAAAAGGCCCAGCCTTAGCCTGGTTTAATAGAATCCCCCCTTCATCGATCTCTTCATTCAGAGAACTATCTATTGCATTCGTCTCCCACTTCATCGGAGCCAGGACGTACAGGAAGCCGAGTTACCATCTAGTTGACCGTCAAGCAGGGCTCGCAGGAAAGCTTAAAGTCATACGTGCAAAGATTCAACGCCGAGTCCCTGAAGATAGACGTACCCGATGAAAAATTCGCCATCACAGCATTATTGCAGGGTTAGGAGTACAGTCAAAAGATCTGATGTTTTCCATCTCGAAGAACCCCCAAGCAAGCATGGCCGAGGTACTCGCCAAAGCGGAGAAATATATAAACGGCGAGGAAGCCCTCATATCCAAGAAGGAGAGCTCTTCCACCCGTAAAGAGAGAAGTACGACAGATAAACGGCGAGGACGAAGCCCTAAAAGACAAGACGACCAGGACAAATCCCCACGAAGAGATCGAGAACGATCCCCCAAAAGGAGGGGGAATCTCAGAGACCGTCTGGGCCCACCACAATCTGAAAGACGACGACGTTACTCGCCTCAGCGCTTCACTCCCCTAACGGCCTCAGTGTCGCAGGTCCTGCACGAGGTACGAAACGAGCAGTTCCTGAGATGGCCAACTCAGATGAAATCAGATCCCGCCACAAGGGACAACACCAAATATTGCGAGTTCCATAGGGACTATGGGCATCGTACGGACAATTGTATACAACTAAAGAGAGAAATAGAATACTTAATACAACGCGGATACCTCCGGCGTTTCATATCTCCAGGGAATCAAGCCCAGAATCAAGCCCAGAATCAGGCCCAAAGTCAGGCCCAGAATCAGAACCAGGCTCCAACTCAACAACAGCCGCCTCGGCAAACGACGACTCAGCACCAGCAACCCCTTGGAGAAATCCACGTGATCTCGGGAGGATTCGCAGGAGGAGGAGAATCTAGTTCGGCTCGGAAGGCCCACCTGCGTAGCATCAGATCAGCAGAAACGGAGGAAATACAAGCAGTAACTAAACAGCCGCGACTCGACACTACCATCACATTCTCTGACTCAGACCTGGAGGGATGCCAGCACCCCCATGACGACCCGTTGGTAGTCCGCGCGATTGTGGCCAACACAACGGTTCATCGGGTTTTAATTGATAATGGGAGTTCGGCTGACATCATCTTCGCGGCAGCCTTTGACAAAATGGGCATTGGGAGAGAAAAGCTAGAACCCGTCAACACACATCTGCGGGGGTTTTCGGGAGAAAAGGTATTACCGTTGGGCTCGATTCAACTGGTGCTCACCCTGGGCGAGCCCCCTTGCCAGGCGACGACCACAGCAAGGTTCCTTATCGTAGACGCCCCGTCAGCTATAACATGTTGCTAGGCAGACCCTCTCTCAATGCAATAAAAGCCATCCCCTCAGCATATCACATGATAATCAAATTCCCAACCTTACATGGAGTGGGGATGGTCCGAGGAGATCAGCGGGTGGCCAGGGAATGCTACACAGCCTCCATGAAACAAAGAGCAGTCGACAACGTGAGTGTAGACGAGCTTGACATGCGCGACGAGGTGCTCACCCGACCCGAGCCCTCGGAGGAACTAGAACCGGTGTCACTAGGTGACGACCCGGAACATCTCGCCTACATCGGCTCCAAACTGACGGAAGACCTCAAAAGTCTCCTCACTCAGTTTTTAAGACAGAATAGAGACGTTTTCGCATGGAAGCAGGCAGACATGGGAGGAATCGACCCTACAGTAATCACTCATAGATTGAACACCAATCCGTCCTTCAAACCAGTCAAACAAAAGCGCAGGAGCTTCGCGCCAGAAAGGCAGAAAGCCATCAACGAGGAGATCGACAAGCTTCTCCAAGCAGGAGCGATTAGAGAGGTAGAATATCCCGAGTGGTTGGCTAATGTTGTACTCGTCAAAAAAGCAAATGGCAAGTGGCGACTCTGTATCGACTTCACTGACATAAACAAAGCGTGCCCGAAGGACAGCTTCCCACTGCCAAGGATCGACCTCATTGTGGACGCCACCGCGGGCCACGAACTTCTCAGTTTTATGGATGCATTTTCCGGCTACAATCAGATCAGCATGGACCCAGACGACCAAGAAAAGACCTCTTTCGTCACAGCTCAGGGAACTTATTGTTATCGTGTGATGCCATTCGGACTCAAGAACGCAGGAGCGACCTACCAGAGGTTAGTAAACCGAATGTTCCAGAAGCAGATAGGCGCAACTATGGAGGTATACGTAGACGACATGCTGGTAAAATCCACCACAGCCAATCTCCACATCACTCATCTCTCAGAGGCGTTCCAGATCCTAAGGAATTACAACATGAAGCTGAACCCAGCCAAATGTGCCTTCGGCGTGTCAGCCGGGAAATTTCTGGGCTTCATAGTCAACCACAGGGGAATTGAGGCAAATCCAGACAAAATAAAGGCAGTACTCGATATGCCATCACCATCAGGAATAAAGGAGGTCCAGCGACTGACAGGAAGGATCGCAGCTTTAAGCCGGTTTGTATCCAGGGCGAGTGACAAGTGCCAGCCCTTCTTCAAAGTCCTGAAGAAGGCCTTCCGATGGGACGAGAAGTGTGAAGAAGCATTTACAACATTAAAAACATACCTGAGTTCTCCACCCATTCTAGTAAGTCCGGTCGAAGGGGAACTCCTCACTCTATACTTAGCCGTATCAGACTTCTCAACCAGCGCGGTACTCGTCAGAGACAAGGAACGAGTACAGCACCCCGTTTACTATTGTAGCCGAGCTCTGAGAGGAGCGGAGGAGAGGTACCCGAGGATGGAGAAATTAATACTGGCACTGGTAACCACAGCTCGGAAACTCCGTCCCTATTTCCAGGCTCATACCATAGAAGTCCCGACAGAATATCCGATGAAACAAGTATTGCACAAACCAGAAGCCTCCGGAAGGCTGATGAAGTGGGCCATAGAGCTAAGCGAGTTCGACATCAGGTACAAGCCGAAAACTGCCATAAAAGGACAGGTCCTAGCCGACTTCGTCATGGAATTCACTCCGACAGAACTTGCTCAGACCACTCACGAAAAGGACGACCTCCCAATTTGGAAACTCTCTGTAGATGGAGCCTCAAATGCGCAAGGAAGCGGAGCAGGTCTAATTCTAACCTCACCGGAAGGGATAGACATTGAATACGCACTCAGATTTGGGTTCCATGCTTCCAACAACGAAGCCGAGTATGAGGCCGTAATAGCAGGCCTCAACCTCGCCCATTCATTAGAAGTCGACCAGCTAGAGGTATACAGTGACTCCCAGCTGGTGGTCAGACAAATAGAAGATACCTACGAGGCCAAAAGTGAAACGATGATTCTATACCTCCAAAAGGTCCGCGATCTATTAAAGAAATTTGTGTTGGTTCAGGTCAAGCATGTCCCCAGAGCAGAGAATTCCCGAGCAGACGCCTTGGCAAAGTTAGCCACAGCCTCACAGGAAGACCTCAGCAGGTCGACGCCTGTTGAATACTTGGCGGAACCCTCTATCGATCCTTATAGCATGACGGTCGCCCCGGTAGAGTCCGTGCCGAGCTGGATGGACCCCATTTGGAATTATATAATAGACGGAAGCCTACCAGACGACCCGAAAGAAGCAGCCAAAATAAGGGCGAGGTCAGCCAGGTTCACTAATCATAAAGGAAGCCTCTACAAGCGAGGATTTTTCACACCCTTTCTTAAATGCATTGCGGGAGAGGACACCAAGTACGTGCTGAGAGAGGTGCATGAGGGTATATGCGGGAATCATATCGGAGCCCGGGCATTAGCAGGAAAAGTCTTAAGGCAGGGATACTACTGGCCAACCATACTCAAGGATGCAACTGACCTAGTCAGGAAATGCAGGATCTGCCAGGAGCACGCCAAGATCTCACGCCTCCCGTCGGAACCCTTAACATCAATCACAAGTCCCTGGCCTTTCCAACAATGGGGTTTGGATATATTGGGACCCCTGCCCATTGGTAAAGGACAGTGCAAATTCATAATCGTCGCAGTGGATTACTTCACCAAGTGGGCAGAAGCCGAGCCTCTAGCCACAATTACAGAGCAAAAGATACGCAATTTCGTGTGGCGAGCCATCATATGCAGGTTTGGCATCCCCAGAGCCCTGGTATCAGACAACGGAAAGCAGTTCGACAATGCTAAATTCAGAGATTTTTGTGCCGAGCTAGGAATTAAAAATTATTACTCGTCCCCAGCACATCCGCAATCAAATGGACAGGCCGAAGTCACAATCAGAACCCTTAAAGCGGCCTTGAAGACTAAGTTAGAAGACCTTAAAGGAAACTGGGTAGAATACCTCCCTGAGGTACTATGGGCCTACAGGACAACACAGAAGTCAGCAACTCGGGAAACCCCGTTCGCCCTAGCCTTTGGCACTGAAGCAGTAGCCCCCGTGGAGGTCGGAATCAAGTCTCCCAGGATCGAGTTAGCATCAGAGGAGCATAATGACGAGGCCCTACGTCTAAACTTAGAACTCTTAGACGAAAAGCGCGAGCAGGTTCAAAAGCGTACGGAGGAATATCAAAGGAAAACAGCGAGGTACTATAATAAAAAAGTCAACCCCAGGAGCTACATGCCGGGCGACTTAGTCTTAAAGAAGCTCCTGCCAGCGAGGAAGAATCCAGCGCATGGAAAACTAGGCCCCAACTGGGAAGGTCCTTACATCATATCCCGAGTCGTCAGACCAGGCAATTATGAACTCAAAACAGAAGAGGGAAAAATCTTGCGGCATACATGGAATGCGGAACACCTTAAACGTTTTTACCAGTAAGCATCAGTTTGTAAAGTTAAATAATGCCTTATCGGATCTTATGTGTCGAGTGGAGCGTTCATTGATTATTTGGTGAGACATCTCAAACAGTTTATATATATGTAAGATACAGAAAAAGGCACCGAAAGAAGATATATAGACATAAAAGGAAAAGTTTCTCTTTATTTCAATTGAATTACATTCAGCGGTATCCTTGATTACATCTTGAGAAGTATCCAGTACAAGCAGTTCCCTCAAAAAAAAAAAAAAAAAAAAAACGAGATGGAAATAAATAGAAAAAGACCAGAAAGGTGGAAAAGAGGAGAAGAAGAAAAGGAGGGTGATAGGGAGAAAAGAAAAGAGGGACAAAGGAGAAAGACAAAATGAAAAGGAAGAAGAGAGGAAGAAAAGAGAAGAAGAGAGGAAGAAAAGAGGAGGAAGAAGAAGAATAAAAACAGAGAGAGCAGCGCAAGAGATGCGCCACCCTCTCCGGACGCATTCCCTAGCACGAAGCTAGGGAATAACATGACTCCCACAAAGGGGAGACTAGGGAAAAACACAACTCCCACATGCAGAAGAACAGTAGCGCTGACCCCAAATCTTCAGAAGAATCTCCGGCGAAGACGATCAAACTTCGACTCTTCATCTCACGCAGATTTCAGTGGCGCATCAGAGAAAGCAAAAAATACAAAGAACAAGCCTCACAGCAATGAAACCGCTATTTATAAGAAGATCAGAGTATTCGAAAGTTCGTGCAATCGTTCCAAATTCTCCATAAATCCGCATTAAAGACGCTCGCCTCTTTCCAAGAATTGAAAATTAACTAACAACATGAAGCGTTTCAGCATATCAAACTCTTCAACTAACCAAGGCCACAGCGCCCGGAGCCAAGCAGCTCACTTTGACAAGCTCTCCCCATCAATCCGTATCGACGAGCTCTTCCCAGCAGTTCACATAGTCGAGCTCCGTTTAATAGTTCGCGGTGACGAGTTCAACAATTCAGCACAGGCCAAAATAGGTCAGGCAGCCTAAGGAATCAGCTCTGCACATGCAAGTCAGCCAATGGAGGTCAGCAGCTCGCATTGACAAGCTCTGCCCAACTGTTCGCATAGACGAGCTCCTCCAGCAGTTCGACTCAAGCAACTCAGCCGACGGAGCCACGCTGCCTCAGGAGTCAAACCAGCTCAGGCTACATTGCCACCAAGGCCACAGCGCCCGGAGCCACGCTGCTCAATTTGATGAGCCCGTCTACTCTGCACAGGTCACGCTGCCCTCAAGAGTCAGACCAGCTCAGGCTACATTGTCACCAAGGCCACAGCGCCCGGAGCCACGCTGCTCAATTTGACGAGCCCGTCTACTCTGCACAGGTCACGCTACCTGAGGAGTCAGATCCGCTCAGGCTACATTGCCACCAAGGCCACAGCGCCCGAGCCACGCTGCTCAATTTGACGAGCTCACCTACTCCGCACAGGCCACGCTGCCTTAGGAGTCAGACCAGCTTAGGCTACATTGCCACTCGGGCTACATCGCCACTCGGCTGGAACACCACCATTGACGAGCTCACCTACTCCGCACAGGCCACGCCGCCTCAGGAGTCAGACCAGCTCAGGCTACATTGCCACTCGGCTACATCGCCACTCGGCTGGAACGCCACCATTGACGAGCTCACCTACTCCGCACAGGCCACGCTGCCTCAGGAGTCAGAACCAGCTCAGGCTACATTGCCACTCGGCTACATCGCCACTCGGCTGGAACGCCACCATTGACCGAGCTCACCTACTCCGCACAGGCCACGCTGCCTCAGGAGTTAGACCAGCTCAGGCTACATTGCCACTGGCTACATCGCCACTCGGTTGGAACGCCACCATTGACGAGCTCACCTACTCCGCACGGGCCACATTGCCTCAGGAGTCAGACCAGCTCAGGGCTACATCGCCACTCGGCGGAACGCCACCATTGACGAGCTCTTCCTCTCAGATCACTCGGACGAGCTCTACTCACTATTCACCCTGACGAGCTCTTCCTCTCAGTTCACTCGGACGAGCTCTACTCAACGATTCATATGACGAGCTCTTCCTCTCAGTTCACTCGGACGAGCTCTACTCAGAATTCATTGGGTGAGCTCTTCCTCTCAGATCACTCGACGAGCTCTACTCAACTATTCACCCTGACGAGCTCTTCCTCTCAGTTCATCGGACGAGCTCTCTCACGATTCATATTGACGAGCTCTTCCTCTCAGATCACTCGGACGAGCTCTACTCAACTATTCACCTGACGAGCTCTTCCTCTCAGCTCACTCGGACGAGCTCTACTCAGCAATTCATATTGGCGAGCTCTTCCTCTCAGTTCACTCGGACGAGCTCTACGCAGCAATTCACATTGACACGCTCTTCCTCTCAGATCACTCGGACGAGCTCTACTCAACTATTCACTCTGACGAGCTCTTCCCATCAGTTCACTCGAACGAGCTCTACTCAACTATTCACTCAGACGAGCTCTTCCTCTCAGTTCACGAGGACGAGCTCTTGCCAGCCATTCACATGGGCGACCTCTACCCAAGACAGGACACGCAACCTAAGGAATCAAGTCAACTCGTGTGAATTCAGCCCATGAAGGTCAGCAGCTCGAATCGACGAGCTCTACCAAAAGCAAGTCACGCAGCCCCAGGAGTCATCGCCACTCAGGCAAATCAGCAAGACGAAGCCCTACACGCTCATTTTGACGGCCTCACCATTCTACACACGCCACGCTGCATAAGTGCTCGTCTCGGCTCGACAGAATAGCCCACGCAGCAGCCCAGTTGGACGAGCTTGTTTGCTCAACCCAAACTCTCAATTCAGATCGTTCAAAAAGGAAAGCGTGGAATGCACCGGCAGAAACACAAACAAAAAAAAAAAAAAAAAAATGAATGAATATTTATTGAAGTAGAGGCCATATATGTCTCGAGCTCCAGGCCCAAACAAAGACAAACAAGTATACATGAGAAGGAAAGTATGAAAGTCGAAATCAGGTAGACGAGTACAAGGATTTAGGCGTCAGCGGGAGGGACAGACGGAGAAGAGGGGAAGTCGGCTTCCGCAGGAGTACCCGGATCTTGAGAATAATTTGCAGAAAAAGATTCCTCTGCCTCCTCGTCACTGGGAAGATCGAAGTTGAAGTCTAAGTCTGCATAAGCATTAATTGCCTTCTGCTGAAAGGCGAGCCACCCAGAAGCCCATTGAGCGCTGGCTTGGTCTCTCAATCTTCCGATAACTTCGTCCCTCTGAGCAACCAAAGAAATCTGCTGATGTAGATCCCCATGCAATCCGTGACACTCCTCCTTCAGCCGCTCCGCCAAGCTTACAGCCTCGGAGGCCTCCCGACGAGCTACCTCTAGCAGCACCTTGGCCTCGGAAGCTTCGCGACGAGCCGCATCTAACTGCGCAAGCTTATCACCCAGTTCGCCATTGACTGCACGCAGCTCCTCCTGAGACTCCCGCAACTCACCCCGGGATGAGATAAGTTCTTCCCTTACCGTTTGAAGCTCATACTGGGCCGATTGCAGCCCATCCCGGGTCTCAGCCAAGTCGTCTTGCGCAACCCGCAACTCGCCACGAACCTCCCGAAGCTCGCCCTCAACCGCCATCAGGCTATTCCGAACTTCGTCCTCTCTACTTTCCGCCCGAGCACGGGCCGACATGGTGTGCTTTAAGTCGGACTTGAGCCTCTCTACCTCTTCAGTAACACGCTGCGCTCGTTCTTGTAGCTCGGTCTGCTCGGAAGTAAGAGAAGCCGCCTTCGCCTTATAAATCCGAGCAATTTTCACATGTTTTTCATTCAGTTTGGCCTTCTCAGCCAAACCCTTCAAATGAGTGGCTACCTGCACATCAAACATGGGGTCAACATCCTACGCGAGATTAGCACGGAGATAGACGCAACGAGACACAGAAACTTACCGAGGCAACACCTTGAAGAGACAGAGCCAGAGCCTCGTCGACAGGCAACGCTTTCGACCTCCCAAGATCAGAATCCCTCAAGATGGACGATACGGCACCTGCCGCGAGCTCGGCATTAAGAAGCAAGGAGTCCCCATCCTCGCTGGTTTTCGATTCCGGGGCCTTTTTCTTCAACCCTTCCGCCCGGCGAGGGGGCGACCTGACGCTCTCCGTCGGCGGACCCCAGACGGTGATGGGTGCAACCGCCAACGGCTGTTCGACGGATTCACCCAAGAGGTTTTTCGCCTTCACAACAGACGTGGAAGGGGGCTGCGAGCTCAAAACTATAGGAGCCCCTGCCGCGGGCAACCGCACCCGCTCCGGATCTTGAGCAAGAACAGACCGAGAGGACGAGGATACTCCCAATCTTGGAACCTTGGCCAAAGTCGGCCTATCTTTATCAGCGAAGCCCGATTTCTTCCGCTTCACACTCCGGGGCTTCCGGGACAGTGCTTCCAATTGAGCCAAAACCTCTCCCCGGGTGGGAGTGGCTGCGGAAGGCCCGACGGGAGAGATTTTCTTGGAAGGAGGAGGCGAGGGCCTCAAAGCAACAGGGCGAGCAGGCTTCCAATTCGAGGGGCCGGCAATGTCCGATTTAATTAGCTCCGCGTAGGGGCGAGCAGAACATTCGGCCAATCTCAACACTACAGCATCATCTTCAGCACTGAGATCAATCCGAGCACCTAGGGGAAACAGAAGGACATGTAGTCAGAAATATTCGACAACCTCGCACAAGTCATACCAAAAACGACACAAACACTTACGGAGATTCTCAGGGGTGGTCCAAGCCACCGGAACGCCCAGTGTGTCATCTTTGTTAAGAAGGTCGTACTCCCAACCTCGACCACTAACAAAAAAGTAACGACCCTTCCATGACCTATGAGAAGAAGGGAGATCGGAAATCACCAGAGGAGATCCAGGACGCCTAGAAAAATAAAGGAAGCCCTCAGTGGTATCCTTCGGAGTAAAAAGATAAAGAAGCAAAGCTACACTGGGAACACCGAGTCCTGCATCCCTAAAGAAGACCAATAGGCCAACCAAAATACCCCAACCGTTGGGTGCGAGTTGGGAAGGGCAGACATTGAAATGTTGTAAAACCCCTTTTATAAAGGGGTGCAAAGGAAAACGAAGACCATTCTCAAAGGCGACTTCGAAGAAGCACACCATTTTTGGTACAGGAACTACGTAAAAAGTCAAAACATCAGGGGACCACACCCGAACACCAAAAGGAGGTCGGAAGCGTTCGGCGAAAGTGGCCCCATAGGAAGGACCGACCTTGCTGGGCCCTACGGTTATAGCGTGCTGAACGGCGAGGTCGAGATAATCAGATCCCTTGGGATAGTCAATCAGGCTCACCCTCCCCTTTCCCTTACCTAGAGGAAGAGGAGGCGCCCCAGGAGCATCTCGGAGTTCGACCACAGCCGAGCGGTCAGTGCCGCTCCCAGTCCGCCCAATACTGGCAGCAACCGAAGAATCACCACCAATCCGCAAAGAAGAAGAGCGACCTGGACCCATGACGGAGGCAAGCGACAAGAAATAAAAGCCAATCGGTTGAACCCCAACGTTTCGTCGTACCAATCGAAAAGAAACCGAAATGATACGGACACAACGGACCAAAGATACAACGGAGAAAGACTGCGCAAAAAGGCGCGAACAGAAGGCTAAGAAAGAAAGGGTCCCGGGAGCAGAAGCAGACAAGACGAAAGATATCCACAAAGAAATAGAAGGAAACTGGAAGGAATGAGAAAACGAGCGCGAAAACCTAAGAGTCATCATTATCCCAAGACATATGACGGCGACAAGGCCTTAACTAACCCAGCCCCGAACAGACGCGTGGAAACCGCCAGCCGATACGAGAAGACTTACAGCCCTTGCCCACGCCAGCGTACACAAGGGCTGGGGGGCAACTGATAGGGTTTGGAAAATAGGCGCGCAGGCCCACTCGCTAGACCCAAGGGAGAGACGGAGGCCCGATCCGTTGGGCAAGCCCGCTTGAGTATTCAGATTGCTTGACTACGGCCCAGGTTGAGGGCCCAATTCGCTTAGAGGATATCTTTAGCAGCCCATGATCCGCGAACCAAACCAAGGTAGGCCCGGAGCAATTATGGGAAGACTCCCATAGGTACAGAGAATAGAATAACCCCTAACCATATACTATCCTGCCGATTCAACCAAATCTTGCCAATAAGGAAGGGAAAATAATAACAGATCATCGCCAGTTGGATTCCCCCCAATAAGGAAGGAGGATTATCTCAAGCAAACAGCTCCTTCTATATCATGTGCCGAATCCGATACGGACTAAATAAGAAATATCCCATCCAATGGGAAGGACTCCTAATTACCATCCAACTGGCTGAACATCTACTATAAATATAAGACCACCCATCGGTGAAAGGTACGCCAATTCTAACGCATACACTCGCCCTCTAAGCAGTCTCTCTTTTCTCTCAAAAGAAACTGACTTAGGCATCGGAGCGGCCACGGGCACAGCCCTCGCCGACCCCCCTTCTTCTTTGCTTTTGCAGAGGAGAGTTACGTCCGGAGCCCGCAGACCAACAGCGTGCAGCGATCCCACCTCAGCCCACACAATCCAGACGCCTGCATCCCAGCCCTCAAACGATCCGGGTCCAGCCCAGCGACCCCCACACGCTCCAGCCCAGTTCCGCCAAAAAAAAAAAAATAAAAAAAAAAATGCATCATCATTAGCATTAAAATATAACCTTAATCCAACATATTAAATGCAATAAAAATGTTACTTTAAAAAGATATTTAACATTGTAAATAACATATTATTGTAATCTTATAATATTAATCCTATCTTTTTTGACAGCTAATATTAATCCTATTTATTTATACAACTTCATACGATAACTTAAATTTCACTATACATTTAAATGATCTGATGATAATTCAGTATCATATTGAATTTATATCAAACAATTACAATGATATATATATATATATATATATATATATATATATATATATATAATTTCTTATAAATATAAATAGTTATTTATAGAAAAAATGGTTTTAAATGGACAAATTCAAAAGTTATTTGTAAAACTAATTTTTGTTAAAAGTAATCTTAAAAATGTAATATTTCGAACAAAAATACCCCTAAAAATATAAAAATAAATCCCTTCTCTCTTGACATTCAATCCCGTCTCCACGTTATAACTTATAACTAGGGTTAAAGAGCATTTTGCCCCTCAACTAAGGGTTTGATATCAATTTAATCTCTCAACTAATTTTTTTTTATTTATCATTTTTGTCCCTCAACAAGGGTTTAGGTATCAATTTAGGCCCTAAACTATTTTTTTTTGTCATTTTTGTCCCTCAACTATGGTTCAAGTATTAACTTAGTCCATCAACTTTTCTTTTTGTTTTGTTCACAAGTCTAACTTAATTGGTTAGAACGTCAACCTTTAAATATACTAGACATGAGGAGGGGAGACAATTTATTATATTGTATTACAAAGTAATTAGCTTTAAAAAATAAAAACCTTTTTTTTTTGTATTTTACTTTTGTAATTTAAACCAATAATTTTTTCCTTTCTTTTCATATGAAAAAAATTGAATTGTTTGATAAAGTTTGTTGTATAAAAATAAAATAAATTAAAAATATATTTAAGTGTGATGAATTTTAATATTCTTGTAAGAAATCTGTTATGACTTATGAGTGAGCCTTAGGCTTAGAAGGGGGAAAATGCCCCATGAAACATTTGAGAAAAAAAAATCAATTCTAATGGGGTTTGAACCAATGACATCTAATAACCATTATGCTATCATGCCTCTTTTGAAAACTTTTATGTCTTGACTTTATTTCCTAGATCCGTCACTGGTTATGATTATTGTATTATAATTATAATTTAATTTACTGATTTCTAAAAAGTATTTAAAAACTTAAGTAAATATTTAAAAAAAAGTTTTATTAAAATTTAATTTTATTAAATTATAGTCCAATAATCATAACTAATTTCTTATAAAAAATCAAAATTCATTAGAGTATAAATATGTTTTTAATTTAATTTATTTTTTATACACCAACTTCATCAAACAATTCCATTTTATTTATTTTTCATATGAAAGAAAGGTAAAAATTTATTAGTTTTAAACACTGCAAAAGTAAAAATAACCAAAAAAAAAAAAGTTAAAGGGCAGGTCATAGTTGAAGGGCATAAATAACAAAAAAAAAAAAAAGTTAAAAGGCTAAGTTAACACTTAGGCTAAATTAAGGGACAAAAATGCCATTTTAACCCTTATAACTAAATCTCCAGTGACTTTTTTTTGTTGAAAAGGATGGCATTTTGCACATCTCTTTGAATTTTAAAGGAAAAAAAAATTTTAGATTTACAAATTATTGTGGATTCCCTTATTTCTATACCTCAAATACCGTTCATAATAATAATAATAATAATAATAATTATTATTATTATTATTATGGAGTCATCAATTGAAGTGGTGGACGTGGATTTGTTGAGATTGTGGCTATGAAGCATGAGTTGATGAATGTATTAAGCACCAAATATTTTTGGTGGTGCTCTCACACACAATATACACAATACTTGAGTGGCCTAATAATAATTACTATTAAACTCCCATCAACTTTCATTTTCACTATTTACTTATTGTATATATATCCTCAACTTGGAAAGTTTGTGCCTCCATTTTAAATTAATAATCGACTGAAAAGATGGTCAAGTGAAACGAATCCACTCCATATCTATCTGCTGTATGACTATGATTCATCAACTTTACCTGCTCCATAGATCCGATCAATCCTTCACTTATAGTGACTTAATCATATAAAATTCACTTGTTTTTTTTTTTTTTTTTTTTCCATTTGTTATGATACTGCAGCTTGGATAAGTTTCTGTCATGAATCCTCTTTTTGGTCTTGAAGGACCTCCGAAAAGGAACTATATGATCCAAGTAAATCTGCCTTTAATTATAGCACTTAGAATTAAGTCATATTTTCATGATTGATTAATTTGAATGGACTTGTTGAAACCCAATTGGGTTTTTGAAGGTTAGGTCTGTCAAAATTCAGTTGGGATTGAAATTAAAACTTGATGAGTATATAAAATACTCATTACAAACCTAATCTTTTCTTAGTTTTAGTAATGTTTTTATGTCAAATAAGTGCCCTAATGCTCTAAATGTTCATATTTATGATTAGGTGATCCATTTGGCGGGGCGGTGCGAATTTGGAGCGAAGACACAACGAAAAATTGGAAAATCAGCAAATGGAGCACAGCAGATTTGACCTTTCAGTTTTTCTGTATTAATGGGGAAATCAAATGGCTCCAAACTACCCAGAACTACATTCTAGACTTCACAAGCTTTCCAACAAGACCAAGATCACTCAATTCGGAATCCGGATGAGGGAGATACGCACTCGGGAAGTCGGAGCAAAAACAAGGAAGCGACTGCAGAACACAGCAACCAACCAGTTCTATTCTAGTGCATTTTAAATTTATAAAATGACATCTGATGGAGCTGTTCTTGGTATGTATGGATTCCTGACTTCAAGATCTTTCCGTAGAGTCCAAGAATGTGCAATTCGGAGTTCGGAGTGAGAGAGTTATGGCCGTTCAAAGACAAGAAGAGATAAAGCAACACAGTCTGCCACGCCGCTGCGTGGATCCTACGCCCTAGCGTGCCCGAGGAGTGATTTTCTGGTGCTTTCGCACGCACCAGCGTGGGATTTCCACGCACCAGCGTGGGCGACGAATATGAGCCCTATTTTTGTTTATTTCAAGGCCCATCCAAGGGGATTTGAGTTGGGGCTATAAATAGGACCTCGTGAGACATAATGAGGGGACTTTTTGGAGAGGAGAAGAGGAGAAGAAGAGGCAATTGGAGTGCAAGGCTTGAGAAGATTGGATTCACGACATCTCATCCCGTTTTTCTTACTCTACCCTCATGACTTTGAATTCTAATTTGTATTTTCTTCATCTCATAATGTTCTAAACTTCTAAGCTAGGGTTTATGATGTAACTTTGACTACACATCATGGATGAACTTTAATCTTTCAATTATATAGCGTAATTCTTGCAATTGTTGGTTACCTTATTTCTAATTTGATTACATGTTGATATTTGGCCATTATTTACATGTATTAGGCTAGGGCTTTGAGGTTGAAAGACGAGAAACTCTAGGGAACTGAATAAGGTATCATACAATCAACCATAGGATAGAGATATCATGGTTTTGTATGTGGTAAATAAGGACTGTAGGTTAGATCATCTCAGAGTTACGGGTTAGAGGCAGAGATGCAATAAAACCCGCTCTTGAGATAGGTGCTCAACGCTCGAGAGAGGTTGATGCATAGAAAAGATAACCTTACCATCAACATTCGCATAAATTATAGCTGAATATCCCTTATTAGTTCACCATGGAATGTAGTCAGGTAAAATCATAAACCCTAGTGCTTCACCTAGAGAGAGAAACCGTCGTTAGTCATTTCACTTAGTTCGATTCTTAGTTTGATTTAGAGTAGTGACACAATAACCATAGCCTAGATAATATTAGGGTAACCTAAGTCAGTATTTGGCATTCAAACTCCTTGTGGGACGACCTTGACTCACCCCTATACTGCCATTCCACGACACGTACACTTGCGCGAACGGGATTAATTCTAGTTTAACCTTATAGGCAGTTTAGCGCCCGTCAAGTTTTTGGCGCCGTTGCCGGGGAGTTTTGGAAACAGTGTCAATATTGACAATAGTTTGCTTAAATATTACTCTAGGCAATTTTTACTTTTATTTTTATTTATTTATTTTATTTATTTATTTATTTATATTTTAATACATTTTATCTAAGAAACAATTCTATTGGTGTGATTTTGTAGTGTTTCAGGGAGTTTCGGTCACTTGTATGCGTAGGCAAGGCAGAGGGGAATTGGTACCCTTTGACTCGGAAATCGAACGAACAATCAACAGATTGCGTAAAGAAAGAAGATTGTTAGCTGCGCATAACTGCTACCTTGCGAATATGGCCGAGAATCTACAACATAATCCGAATTTTAGGGAGGAGAATGAACTGCCAGGTGGAAATCGAGGAAACAATATCGCCCATCGACCAGTGGTTCAACCTGATGACCCAGATATGCTATTGGAGGAATTTGCATTACCACCTACAGTCATACAGTCCGTGATACGCAGACCCCCGATTCAAGCGAATAATTTTGAACTAAAGGCTGTGACACTACAACTACTCCAAGGTATTCAGTTTCATGGGTTACCAAGTGAAGATCCCAACACTCACTTGACAAGCTTCTTAGAAGTATGCGACAACGTGAAATATAATGGGGTAACAGAAGAGGCCATACGACTTAGACTATTTCCATTATCCTTGAGCGACAGAGCTAAGCAGTGGCTAACTTCCGAACCACCCGACTCCATCATAAGTTGGGCGGATTTGGTCCAAAAGTTTTTGACAAAGTATTGCCCCCCTGCTAAGACTGCTCAAATGAGAATAGAGATCAACAGTTTTGCCCAAAAGGATAGCGAAAGTTTAACTGAAACGTGGGACAGATACAAGGAATTGCTGAGGAAGTGTCCCCATCATGGGTTGACCAGGTGGATGCAGATCTACAATTTTTATACTGGCCTAAATGCCCATACAAGGCAGATGATTGATACCTCAGCTGGAGGTATTTTCTTGAAGAGGACGACACAACAGGCTTTCGACTTGTTGGATGGGATAGCGACGAACAGTTCTCAATGGTCGCAAGAAAGAATGGTAAAAGGAAACGGAAACAATGGAGTAAATACTGATGTGTTTTCTAATTTAGCAGCACAGGTTTCATTGCTCACTAAGCAGTTACAGAATCAGCAAGCCTCAGCTCATGCCATCCAGACTAGTTCAGTGCTATGTGAAATTTGCAGTGGATCGCACCAGACAATGGAATGCCAGTCAGGACAAATGACATTGGAACAAGCCCAGTACATAGCTAGGTACAATCAGCAGCAGCAGAATCCATATGTAGGCAACAATTTTCAGGGTCAGGGATGGAGAAATAATCAGAACTTTCCGTGGAAGAATACTCAAAACTCAGGGCAACCAATGCAAAGCAATATTCAGCCAAAAGAGAAGAAGGTAGACCTAGAGGAAGCCTTAGCTCATATGATGACGTCTCATACTGCTTTCATGAATGAGACGAAGGCCAATTTCCAAAACCAAGCTCAGCAGCTGCAAAACCAATCAACCCAATTACAGAATCAAGGAGCCCAACTCAGAAACCTAGAAGTACAGATGGGACAGATGGCCACAATGTTATCTGAAAGACCTCAAGGTTCATTACCAAGCACTTCAGAAGTAAATCCCAGGGGAGAGGGAAAGGAACACTGCAAGGCAATTACTCTGAGAAGTGGAAGGGAAGTAGCCGCACCAGGACCCCCACCAGTGATAGTAACAGAACTAAAACAGTCAGACCAGGATGAAGAAAAGGTCAATACAGAGCAGAAAGATGGGGAGCTGCCCCAACCAAACAGTTCGACTGGGAAACAGTCAGAGGTAGAGAAGGTGGATAAACCAGCCTCACAAGATCCGACTCCATTCATCCCATACCCGCAGAGATTGAGGAAGAGTAAGCTTGACAAGCAGTTCACAAAATTTATGGAGGTGTTTAAGAAACTGCAGATCAACATCCCCTTCGCAGATGCGCTGGAGCAAATGCCAACCTATGTTAAGTTTATGAAGGACATTTTATCGAAGAAAAGAAGGTTGGAGGAATATGAGACTATTGCCCTGACAGAGGAATGCAGTGCTATAATACAGAAGAAGTTGCCTCAGAAATTAAAGGATCCCGGGAGCTTCACCATTCCATGCACCATAGGTAATGCAGTTTTCGAGAAAGCATTATGTGATCTTGGAGCTAGCATTAACTTAATGCCTCTTTCCATATTCAGAAGATTAGGGCTCGGGGAAGCTAAACCAACAACAGTCACCCTTCAACTAGCAGATCGATCATTGAAGCATCCGAGAGGAATTATTGAAGATGTACTAGTGAAGGTTGACAAGTTCATCTTCCCTGCAGACTTCATTGTCTTGGACATGGAGGAAGATAAGGAAATACCTATCATCCTGGGTAGGCCATTTTTAGCCACTGGAAGAGCTTTAATTGACGTGCAGAAAGGAGAGCTAAGGTTGAGAGTACAGGATGAGGAAGTTAGATTCAGTGTGTTCCGAGCGATAAGACACCCAGCAGAGAGTGACTCTTGCTACCGTATTGAGAACATTGAGGCTATAGTGTCTAACCATGAGGATACCAATGATCCCTTGGAGACTAGCCTCCTACAGGTTGATCCTTTAGAACTAGACGATGAAGCAAAAGCGTATGTTCAATGGATGAATTCCTTTGAAGAGAACCGCAGGAAATATTATGAGCCTCTTGGAGAAAGTATGAACAAGTCAATACCATCTATCGAGAAGGCACCACAGCTTGAACAGAAACAGCTACCCTGAGCATTTGCGGTATGCTTATTTGGGGAACTCTTCTACATTACCAGTCATTATCTCAGCATCACTGAATGAAGCCCAAGAGGAAAAGTTGTTGAGGGTATTAAGGGATCATAAAGCTGCGATTGGATGGTCACTAGCCGACTTGAAAGGAATTCGACCTGCTATGTGCATGCACCGTATCTTGTTAGAAGACGGTTACAAACCGTCAGTGGAAGCACAGAGAAGACTGAATCCCACTAATGAAAGAAGTCGTAAGAAAAGAAGTTCTGAAGTGGTTAGATGCAGGGGTAATCTACCCTATTTCTGACAGCCCATGGGTAAGCCCGGTGCAAGTAGTTCCAAAGAAGGGTGGTATGACTGTTATAAGAACTGAAAACGACGTTTTGCTTCCTTCAAGAACAGTGACTGGATGGAGGATCTGCATTGACTACAGAAGGCTAAATAAGGCCACCCGTAAGGACCATTTCCCTCTTCCTTTCTTGGACCAGATGCTGGATAGATTAGCTGGACATGA
Organism: Sapria himalayana; assembly: GCA_029783825.1. Lineage (NCBI taxonomy): Eukaryota > Viridiplantae > Streptophyta > Magnoliopsida > Malpighiales > Rafflesiaceae > Sapria > Sapria himalayana. The sequence continues at coordinate 6,099 of JAREIK010012339.1, read as the reverse complement.
TTATTATTGTTTCCTAGATGGATACTCAGGCTACAATCAGATAGCTATTGCACCCGAGGATCAAGATAAGACAACCTTCACTTGTCCCTATGGAACATTTGCATTTCGCAGGATGCCTTTCGGGCTATGTAATGCCCCAGGTACTTTTCAGCGGTGTATGATGGCAATATTCTCAGATATGGTGGAGAGGACAATAGAGGTATTCATGGATGATTTTTCTGTTGTGGGATTATCATTTGATGATTGCCTTGAAAACTTGAGAGCTGTGCTAAGGAGATGTGAAGAAACCAACCTAGTGCTCAACTGGGAGAAGTGTCACTTCATGGTACGAGAAGGTATCGTTCTCGGTCACAAGATTTCAGCAAGGGGTATTGAAGTGGATATAGCGAAGGTAGAGGTGATTGAGAAGTTGCCACCACCTACTTCTGTGAAGGGAATTCGGAGTTTTCTGGGACATGCGGGATTCTATAGGAGGTTCATAAAAGACTTCTCTAAAATAGCTAAGCCACTATCTAACCTTCTTATGCATGGAGTAGTGTTCACTTTTGATGAGCAGTGCAAACAAGCCTTTATGACTCTGAAAGAGAAATTGATTTCAGCACCAATAGTAGTCACACCAGATTGGGCATCACCCTTTGAGCTGATGTGTGATGCGAGTGACTTCGCAGTGGGAGCCGTATTGGGTCAGAAGAAAGACAAGGTCTTCCGAGCCATCTATTATGCTAGTAGGACCTTAAATGAGGCACAGTTAAACTATGCCACAACCGAGAAAGAACTCTTGGCTATTGTCTTTGCATTCGACAAATTTAGACCATACTTAATAGGCAACAAGGTAATAGTGCATACTGATCACTCAGCCATCAAATATCTCATGGATAAGAAAGACGCTAAGCCAAGGCTAATCAGATGGGTTTTAATGCTCCAAGAGTTTGACCTCGAGATTAAAGACAAAAAGGGAACAGAGAATCTAGTTGCGGATCATCTATCCAGACTTGAAGGGCCTATTAATGAAGTACAGATTAATGACAACTTCCCAGATGAGCAACTGTTAGCTGTGTCAGAGGTAAGTCCTTGTGCCTTGGTTTGCTGACTATGTCAACTATTTGGTAGCTAAGGTGATTCCCCCAGAATTTACATACCAACAGAAGAAGAAATTCTTCTCTGAGTTGAAGCATTATTATTGGGAAGAACCAATCCTCTATAAACACTGTGCAGACCAGGTAATAAGAAGATGTGTGCCGGAAGAAGAGATGGGTAGCATCCTAGCTCATTGTCATTCTCTAGAGTGTGGAGGACACTTTGGGGGAAATAGGACAGCCGCAAAGGTTCTCCAATCAGGCTTTTATTGGCCAACCCTATTTAGAGATGCCCATGCTTATGTATCATCCTGTGATAGGTGTCAAAGAATGGGTAGTATATCTAGGAGAGATGAAGCACCTTTGAAAGGTATTCTTGAAGTTGAACTGTTTGATGTATGGGGGATTGATTTCATGGGCCCATTCCCATCTTCCTACAACAACAAGTACATTTTACTAGCAGTGGATTATGTATCCAAGTGGGTGGAAGCAATTGCTACTCAAACAAATGATGCTAAGGTGGTGCTTAAGTTCCTCAAAAAGAATATCTTCACCAGATTCGGAACGCCTCGAGCCTTAATAAGTGATGAGGGTAGCCACTTTTGTAATAAGTGGGTTGAAAAACTGTTGTTGAAGTATGGCGTCCGGCACCGAATTGCCCTAGCCTATCATCCCCAAACCAATGGGATGGCAGAGGTATCCAACAGAGAGATTAAGGCAATCATCGAGAAGACAGTGAATTCTTCTCGAAAAGATTGGGCAAATAAAATTGATAATGCTTTATGGGCATACCGAACGGCTTTTAAGACCCCAATAGGCATGTCCCCCTATAGGCTAGTTTTTGGCAAAGCTTGCCACCTTCCAGTGGAGCTTGAGCATAAGGCTTATTGGGCGACTCGACAGTTGAATATGGAAATGAAAGCAGCTGGAGAAAAGAGGTTACTTCAATTAAGTGAACTAGATGAATTCCGAAATGAAGCTTATGAGAATGCGGGGATTTATAAGGCAAAAACTAAGGCATGGCATGATAAGCACATAGTAAGGAAAGCACTTTACACCTGGCCAACAGGTTTTGTTGTTTAATTCAAGGCTTAGGCTATTCCCGGGAAAGCTAAAGTCACGATGGTCCGGACCATTCATTGTAACTCAAGTGTTCCCGTATGGTACCATTGAAATCACACACCCGGACAAGGGCACATTTAAGGTAAACGGGCAAAGGGTGAAACCGTACTTTGGCGGGGAATTCAAGAGCGAGAACGTCTCTATCATATTAGATGAAGCAAACTCAAAAGGAAGATCAGCCTTGTGAGCAGGTGTAGAGCTCATGGAGATGCAGGAAAGTCGAGCTGGCGACGTTAAATAAAGCGCTTCTTGGGAGGCAACCCATGCATAGGGAGTTTTTCTTTATTATTTTATTTATTTATTTTTATTATTAGTATCATTATTATTATTTTTATTATTTCCTATTATTTTCTTAATTTCTTAAATTAACTTCATTTTCATTGTTTTGTCTATGTTATGACTAAATTCTGGTTTTGCTTTCTATTTTTACAAAGTCATGTACTGATGAAGATTTCAGACCAACTAATTCATCTCATGTGTTTGCATACTCAGGTGCAGGAAATTCAAAGTTCTTGAGCTTTACACCAGGTCAGGCCGCCACCGGATGTTTCTACAGGGGTGCCCCAGCCTCAAGTCCTGCCCCCATGGCAGGATCCCCCTCATCCCTCACCATGATTACCAGGGGAGTTTCCATACCCTATGCTTTAACTTTTATATTTTTTTCCACACATCATTGCGGACACTGATGTCCTAAGTTTGGGGGTATGGATGTTATCCTAGTTAGTGCTTAATTGTTTGTTTATCATGCATGTTACTTAGTTAGTCGTGCTAGTTGCTAGGTTGTTATTTTCATGTGATTTTCTTTCTTTCTTTTATTTGTTTTGTGCTTCATATGAGTGAGTTTGATGCTTTGCTGGCTAGTTGAAGGTCATTTTGAACACAAACAATTTTTTAAAAAAAAAATGGGCAATAGAAAGTGGATGGGACCCTTATTTTTTTTCAATGATCTGGAATTGTGTGCTTACTTAGTATGGGTGACTTAGCTTAGTCACCTCCCTTGTGCTTCAAGAAACTATTTCTCAAGGAATCTATCACACACACACTATTGGTCTCCTTTGTATACCTTGGCTCAAAACCCTTTTGTCTTGAATTCAACTAGCCTTGGAAGATTCTAACCACCTAGGTGATGGGACACCTTTGCAAAAGAGGATTGCCATTGAGCCCCAAATCACTTTCAATTATAAAAAAAAAAAAAAAAAAAAAAAAGAGAAAAACAAAAAACAAAAGAAAAGAAAAATGTCAAAAAAGAAAAATAAAAAAGTTGCTTGTGAATAGAATAAGTGGGATCATTCAATCGGAATCCCGGGCAAAGTCCGAGGGGCCTTTCTAAGCCTAATGCCCTGAGCCAACTGGCCGGGAGTCATTGACTTCACTGCTCGCTACATGGGACAGAAGATGGATTCTTCCCACAACCTAGGGCCTTTGAGTTTGGTTGAGTGTTTGGGGTGAAGTTTGAAGGGAATTGAATGCCCGGTGCCCTTAACCAACTGGTGGGGAGTCACCAATGGATCCCCGCTACAGGAACACTCATCTAAAACTTCTTGGCACTGGTTTTCTTTCATTTTTAGGTACTTAAGTAATCTTTAGATGCTTTAGGTCTAAATAAAAAGGGTGCGTTCCTATCCTTTCTTTGTTAGCTTTTTCCGAACAGGTGAGTTGAGCTTAAGTTTGGGGGTGCTAAGACCTTGCTATACACTCGAGATCATGATGTCACCTGCACTTAGACTCCTTGGGAAAGGTCATTGAGAACTTGGGGGGGTTGACTTTCTTTGTTCACCATGCTTTGCTTGGTCATGTTCTCTAGAAAATTTAAAAATTTAAGGATCCCTAAATTTTGGTTGAAAGTGCTCATATTGATAAATTGTGTTCATAGCGACTCTTCCATTTAGCATCTTGTTATCACACTTATCTCATTGTTAGTTAGTTCATGTTATTTTCAATTTTTTCTTTGTTTAGAGTCAGTCTCTTGCTTGGGGACAAGCAAGAATTTAAGTTTGGGGGTGTGATGAGTATATAAAATACTCATTACAAACCTAATCTTTTCTTAGTTTTAGTAATGTTTTTATGTCAAATAAGTGCCCTAATGCTCTAAATGTTCATATTTATGATTAGGTGATCCATTTGGCGGGGCGGTGCGAATTTGGAGCGAAGACACAACGAAAAATTGGAAAATCAGCAAATGGAGCACAGCAGATTTGACCTTTCAGTTTTTCTGTATTAATGGGGAAATCAAATGGCTCCAAACTACCCAGAACTACATTCTAGACTTCACAAGCTTTCCAACAAGACCAAGATCACTCAATTCGGAATCCGGATGAGGGAGATACGCACTCGGGAAGTCGGAGCAAAAACAAGGAAGCGACTGCAGAACACAGCAACCAACCAGTTCTATTCTAGTGCATTTTAAATTTATAAAATGACATCTGATGGAGCTGTTCTTGGTATGTATGGATTCCTGACTTCAAGATCTTTCCGTAGAGTCCAAGAACGTGCAATTCGGAGTTCGGATGAGAGAGTTATGGCCATTCAAAGACAAGAAGAGATAAAGCAACACAGTCTGCCACGCCGCTGCGTGGATCCTACGCCCTAGCGTGCCCGAGGAGTGATTTTCTGGTGCTTTCGCACGCACCAGCGTGGGATTTCCACGCACCAGCGTGGGCGACGAATATGAGCCCTATTTTTGTTTATTTCAAGGCCCATCCAAGGGGATTTGAGTTGGGGCTATAAATAGGACCTCGTGAGACATAATGAGGGGATTTTTTTGGAGAAGAGAAGAGGAGAAGAAGAGGCAATTGGAGTGCAAGGCTTGAGAAGATTGGATTCACGACATCTCATCCCGTTTTTCTTACTCTACCCTCATGACTTTGAATTCTAATCTGTATTTTCTTCATCTCATAATGTTCTAAACTTCTAAGCTAGGGTTTATGATGTAACTTTGACTACACATCATGGATGAACTTTAATCTTTCAATTATATAGCGTAATTCTTGCAATTGTTGGTTACCTTATTTCTAATTTGATTACATGTTGATATTTGGCCATTATTTACATGTATTAGGCTAGGGCTTTGAGGTCGAAAGACGAGAAACTCTAGGGAACTGAATAAGGTATCATACAATCAACCATAGGATAGAGATATCATGGTTTTGTATGTGGTAAATAAGGACTGTAGGTTAGATCATCTCAGAGTTACGGGATTAGAGGCAGAGATGCAATAAAACCCGCTCTTGAGATAGGTGCTCAACGCTCGAGAGAGGTTGATGCATAGAAAAGATCACCTTACCATCAACATTCGCATAAATTATAGCTGAATATCCTCTTATTAGTTCACCATGGAATGTAGTCAGGTAAAATCATAAACCCTAGTGCTTCACCTAGAGAGAGAAACCGTCGTTAGTCATTTCACTTAGTTCGATTTTTAGTTTGATTTAGAGTAGTGACACAATAACCATAGCCTAGATAATATTAGGGTAACCTAAGTCAGTATTTGGCATTCAAACTCCTTGTGGGACGACCTTGACTCACCCCTATACTGCCATTCCACGACACGTACACTTGCGCGAACGGGATTAATTCGAGTTTAACCTTATAGGCAGTTTAGCGCCCGTCAGTTGGGAGTTATCGGTGGATCCCTGCTACGTGGACATCTGTGAAGTCGATTCCTCAGCATTGCACCCCTACTCCTCAGCATTGCACCCCTACAATGCAAAAAGAGTTGTGGAATGAATGTGGGTCCTGATCTATTGAGGCTAGTTAGTCTGCTAGGTTTTGGCATATGCTAGGTTGGGGGGAGAGTACAGTTTGGCAGCCTATCGTTGAGAACTAATCAAGCTAACACGTAGGTTTTGGTGGAAATCCCATGTTGATTCTCTTGGAAAGGAGACTCTTTGATACTTTTTGC
>JAREIK010012338.1:0-28361 GCA_029783825.1 Sapria himalayana | reverse complement strand
ATTTAGTGATGCATAAATTATATTTATGGAAGTTTGAGGATGACATTAATAAAATTAAAAGTTTAATAGAAGAATTAAATGGTAAAATCACACACATTTTTCGGGAGGCAAATGTTATTCCTGATAAATTAGCTAATGAAGGTAGAGAAAGGAGCACATGAATTCGATGGTGTTAATATTCCAATTAAATTCAAAGGATTAATAAATTTAGATAAAACAAGTTTCTCCTATATTAGAGTTCAAAAAATTAAAGATTAGAATGAAATAAGTTGAAGCTTGGTGGCAATGTTTAATTCTTGGTTTTTTAACTTGTTTATTTGCATCTATTAACATAGGTAGGAGAATTTATTCAAGAGTCCCCGTGGTCCTGAGGGGGGACTATGAAAAGATAGAGTGCAAAAAAAAAAGGGCACAACTATTTGCAACAATCTGTTTTGCAGGTTTTGCTGAGGAGGGTAAGAAGGCACAACTATTTGCTACAAACTATCATTATGCTTATAGTGGGGTGATATAGCCTTGGGGGTAGTGGATTATATTTGTAGTTGCTAGAATCTGTTGTGTAGGTTCTTACTAAGGAGGTCAAGAGAGGATAGATGTTTGCTGCAAATAGCCATTATAATTGTGGCAGAGCAAACAAGCTGCATTTGCTAGTCATAAATGGTAGGAGGTAATGAAACATATAGAATGTAAGGATGCTTGTTATTTGTTTTGCAGATTCATTTACTTCAGGAGCAAGGTAAGAATGGAGGTGTGCAAGTGTCAGGCATTGAATGAAGATTGAAGTATGAGGAATTGGGTAGGAATTGATGTTGATAATGTCTGTAAAATGTTCGAATGATGTTACTGGTTGTGTGTATGGGTTTTAGAAAGTAAGTGTCTATTTCAAGGCTAAAGGGGATTGTAGTCTATTGGGTAAGCAGTCTGTTATGCTTGTAGAAAGGTCTGGTAAGTGGGGGTCTGTTATGTAGTCTGTTGTGTGAGAGTCTGTTAAGTGTATGTGGTAGCAGTGTTTTTAGGCAAGCTTTATCAGGAGCATTGCTAAGGAAGGAAGCAAGACTAAAGTGCAGATCTTGGAGGAGCTAAGGAAAGGTAGGAGCTGAGGAGGGCATGAGAAAGATAGGAAAACAGATTATATAATCTTTGAAATTCAACAAAATCTAGCACAATGCATGGCCTAATGTAGAAACTAAAATAGTGAATATTTAACTTGTTATTTGTTTTTACTTTGAGAAAGGGAGTAAAAGGGAAATGGGTAGATCTTAGCTTGTAAAAATGGTATTCATCCGCCTAAAGAGGTGGCTATTATAATAAAATAAACCTTTAAAAAAAAAAAAGAATAAGAAGAATAAGAAGAAGAAAAATAATAATAATAATAATAATAATAATAATATGAAAAATAAGAAGAATAAGAAGAATTATAATAATTATCAGAATAAGAAGAATAAGAAGAATTAGAAGAACTAGGAGAATAAGAAGAATAAGAATAATAAGAATAATAAGAAGAATAAAAAGATTAAAAACATTAATAAGAAAAAGAGGAGTAGGGAGAATAAGTATAGCAAGAAGAATAATCAGAAAAATAAGTAAAACAAGAATAAGAAGAATAAGAAGAATTAGAAGAAAAGAAGAATAAGCAGAATAATAAGACTAAGAAGAATATGAAGAATATGAAGAATTAGAAGATTAAGTAGAATAAGAAGAAATAGAAGACTTATAATATTAAGAAGAATATGATGAATAAAAATAATAAGAAGAATAAAAATAATAATTAGAATCGGCAGAATAAAAAGAATTAGAATACTTAGAATAATAATAAGAATAATAAGAAGAATAATAAGAAGAATAATAAGATTAAATATAATAAGAATAATAAGAATAATAAGAAGAATAGAAGAAATAAAAGAATAAGAAGAATAAGAAGAATAAGAAATATAAAAAAGAATAAAAAGAATAAGAAGAATAAAAAGAATAAGAAGAATAAAAAAATAATAAGAATAAGAAAAGTAAGAAGAATAAAAATAAAAAGAAGATTAAGAAGAATAAGAGAAAAAATAAGAATAAGAAGAATAAGAAAAATAACAAGTTTTGCTCTCAAGTTCTAGAGAGAGAAACACGTTTTTTAGAGAGAGAAACAACAATTCTTCATTGAAGAAGAAGCTGATTTCATGCTAAAATGGAGCAAGTTGATCTATTAAGTGATAAGAAGGCATTCGCTCATCAAATTAAAAGGACCACGCCTCACTATTCTGATTTTTCGTAAACTCACAGGAAAAAAATGGAGAACCCTCGATAGAGTTATCCCCCTCTGATATCGCCATGCTTGCTGAAGCTCACAAATACACTGTAGTGGGCAAATTTTCCCATGGGCGACCTCGCATTGAAGATATCAGGGCATTCTTCGCATCACTAAAGCTTAAAGGTCTATCAAAAACCGGCATCTTGGATGCTAAACATATTCTCATTCAACTGTCCACCGAGGAGGACTTCCATAGAGTATGGCTGAAGGCAGTATGGTATATTTCGGGCTATCCTATGAGAGCCTTCAGATGGACGCCTTCCTTCACAAGCAAACATGAGTCGCCATTACACCCAATTTGGTTTCTCCTTTCTATGTTGCCTATTCACTTCTTTGATAAGATCTCCCTCAATCATATTGCTAGTGAAGTTGGCACCCCTCTTCTCCTTGATGGTGCCACTGCCATGTTATCTGACCAAGTGTAGCTCGGCTCTGCATAGAAGTGAACCTACTGTAGCACATCCCTCATCGTATATGGATTGGTAGTAAAAACGGGGATGGTTTTTGGCAAGAATTGATTCTAGAAAACCTACCAAGCTACTGTCCTACTATAATAAACTGGGGCATTCATGTGAACATTGCTTGGTTAAAAAATTTACAGAAGAAAAATAGTGGAATGGCCCTAGAATAGAAACAATAAATGAAAGGAAAGAATATAGAATTAACCCCCCGAACATAGTAAACAGAACTGTAATGAAGTTGTTACAGGAATGGAAATAGTGGAATATGTCCCCACTAGGAAAGAAGATTCCGAAGGGGCTAGAAAAACAAATAACTTAGAGGAAAATGCTAAAAACCATGAACTAATCCTAAAAATAGCTGAAATAAATAAAAGATTTAGGAGAGGTAGATTCGAAACCAGAAAAAAGAGTGCAGGGAGAAGGAAAGGGGTAGAGGAGTTAGGTAATAACTCAGATGAGGATTTAGAGGTTAGAAGTGATTTCATTTTAAATAAAAATGAAGAAGAATCTGATTTTATAAAAGCCACCAAAGATGATTTAGAAATTGATAATTTTACAAATATAATGGGAGATAGAGATTGGGCCATGGAGGAAATAAAACTCATGGCATTATACCTAGGCACGGAATGGAAAAATCAAAAATCAGGAGGTTTTAGTTCGCTTAAAAAATCTAGAAACAGGAAAAAAATTTAGATAAAACATATGAATCAAAATGCACTACAAGAGCTCGGGCTAAATCCACTTCTAATGTTTAGATTTCTCTACTGGAATGTGAGGGGTATCGCAAACCCCTCCTCAATAAAAAAGAGTTAAAAAATTGATTCAATTATATAAAACTCCAATTATTATACTTGCCGAACCCATTGTAAATAAGGATAAACTAGAATATTACAAAAAGCTATTAGGGTTTGATTACTCTTTCTCTAATAAAAATAACAAAATCTGGATTTTCTGGAAAAGCTTATTTAATATAATTATTTTAGAAGATACGAATCAAATTATTAACATTTCTTTAGATAAGGCCCAAGAGGAGATCATTTCAATAGTTTATGCCAAATATACTAAAGAAGGTAGAAAGGAGCTTTGGAATGATATTCTTAAAACTGCTAAAATAAATAAACCATGGATAATAGAAAGATTTCAATATTATAAGAAAGGCTAGCAAGAAAAAAGGGGGCAACCCCCCAATAAAAAGCTATCGCTCACTTTAATGATACATATCAGAGGCTAGTTTGATGGAAGCTAGCTTTTCAGGCCCCCAATACACTTGGTACAATAACTGGAAAGTTAAAGGCACCATATGGGCAAGATTAGATAGAATTCGACATAATGTCAAATGGCTGGAAGCTTATGGCTCCCAGCCGTCAGACATTTAAATAAAACCTGTTCTGACCACAATCCACTATTAATATCCGTAGAAAAAAATAAAATCAAGAATAAGTCGTTTAAATTTCAGAATGCAGGTACTTACATAATGCTTTCAACAATACAGTTAAAAATTCATCGACGCAAGAAATAATAGGTAACCCTGTTCAAATCTAGAATAATAAATTAGAAAGACTAAAAAAACACATAATAATATGGAATAGAGACTCCTTCGGCAATATTAACAAAAATATTATAGAAGTAGAAAAGAAAGTTGAAAAAAAAGAGTTAGAATATGAAACACTTCAAAATTAGATAGTAGAAAGGAACTAAATAAAGCACAGGCTGAGCTAAAATTAAAATTGCTAATGGAGGAAGTATTCTGGAAATAAAAGCTAAAATAAAATGGATTAAAGGAGATAAAAATACGAAGTTTTTCCAGAAAACAGCCAAAATCAAGACTCAAAAACAAAGAATACAAGGTATAAAAAATAACCTAAACAAATGGGTATACACTAACTTAGAAATTAAAAACCACCTTGACGAATATTTTGAAAACCAATTTAGAGGATTACAAATTTAATGGAGATTATCTTCTAAATAAGATAGATCATAAAATTACCAATGAAGAAAATGATGCACTTACCAAATTCCCTGATGAAGAAGAACTGATGTTTATTGTTTTTAGCATGGGCAAAAATAGTGCCCCGGGTCCTGATGGATGGAACAATGAGTTCTATCAAAACTGTTGGTCAATCATAAAAAATGACCTTTTAGGGGCTATACATTGGATATTCTGTGGCGTAGAAATAGGCAAGAAATGGAGCGGCTCGTACTTGGTTCTTATTCCTAAAATGGAAAACCCTTATAAAGCTGAAGACTTTAGACCTATCAGCTTGTGTAACACCATTTATAAAATATTGACCAAGCTACTTCAAAACAGATTAGCTGAGTATTGCCAAAAATCATTTCTAAAGAACAATCAGGATTAATGAAAAATAGATTACTAATGGAAAATCATTGTTTAGCTAAAGAAATGATCAGAGAAATAGGATCCAAATCTAGAGGTCATAATGTATTGCTAAAACTAGATCTCTCAAAAGCTTTTGATAGAATTGAATGGATAATTTTATTTTTGTCATGAGAAAGATGGTTTTTCTGAAACCTGGACTGACTTGATTTATAGATGCATATCAAGTCCTTGGATAAAATTTAGTCAATGGAGAATTAGGAAAAGATATCAAGCCGATGAGAGGATTAAGGTAGGGTGATCCCCTTTCTCCCTCCCTCTTTATATCTACCTAGAGCTCCTCATTGTTAATGTCAAAAATAAAATTATCTCAGGAAGTATAGGTCAGTATTGTCAACCTATTAATACTCCTTTAGTGGGATGCTTGGCTTATGCTGATGATGTGATCATTTTCACAAATGGAAGCTCCAGATCTCTACATAACCTCATGGTGTTGTTAAAAGTCTTAGAAGAAGAAACGGACATAAAATTAATAACAAAAAGTGCCAATTCATGATTGCCAAAAAAGCCCCAATAAGTCTAGGTCATAGAATTAACAAAATAACAGGTTTCACACAGATAAAAGGTGCACTTCAATATCTTGGATGCCCAATATACGAAGGAAAACTAAAGCCATTATACCTAGATTTACTACTTGAAAAAATTAAAAATAAAATTGCTGGCTGGAATGTGGATACTTTCCAAGAGTGGTAGAATTGCTCTGATCACCCATGTGTTACAAAGTGTAGTCATGCAGAATCTAATGATTACACAACTTCCAGTGTCGGATAAAAAAAGAATAGAGAAGGAATTGGCCCATTTCTTATTGGGATCAAAAAGTGGCAAAAAATAGTTACATTGGAAAAAATGGAAAGATCTTTGCTACCCCTTACAAGAAACAGGCCTTGGCTTTACTTATTTATAAGATCTAGCTAAAGCATGGGCGTGCAAAAGATGGTGGAGGCTCAAATAAAATAATAACCTATGGGCTGAATTTATGAGAGCTAAATATTGTATAGAGGATGATATAAATAGGAATATAAATAAGAACAAAGCATCACAAATCTGGATTCAAATGCTCAATCAAAGGGAATTTGTGGAAAAATTCTAAAAAATGGTTGGAAATGGACTTTGAGTGTAGACGGAATATTCTCAATTAAAACCATTAAAGAAAAAGTAAGAAGTAGGAAGGAAATCCAACCTTTATTTAAATGGATATGGGATAATGATAATAGTCAAAAAATAATAACTAATACATGGAAAGTTCTCTCAAATATCATTCTATAGATGAAAACATAAAAACAAAAGGCATACAATTTGCCTCGAGATGTGAATGCTGTTTGCAAAAACTAGAATCGCTTGATCATCTGTTTTCCCAAGGTAATATAGCTATGGAAATCTGGGGAAGACTAGAGTCTGAAATGGGATTAAAACATGCATGTATTCCTCTTAGAAATAGACTAATTAAATGGAGTAATGCACTTTTCAGCACAGCTCATAGAAATGGCTTAAAAATAACATACCTCACATTGCTATCTGGTGTATATGGAAAGCTAGGAATAATAACAGATATGAAGGGCACAGAATGGACCCTGAAGACATATAGAAAGCAATAAAGATTAAAATAAAAATCACCTCGGTATCCTCCCCACTTGCAACTCAAAGCCCTCTTCAAGATACTCACACTCTAAAATTCTGGAATCTTACGGTGTCTAAAATCAAACCACTAAAAGTTATAGGAGTTAAATGGGAAAACCCAGAAAAAGGCAGATTAGCGCTAAAACCAATGGTAGCTTCGACAGGAACATAGGCCTAGCCGGTGGAGGAGGTGCCTTAAGGGACTCTTGTGGTCACTTAATATTTGCCTACTCATGTCCCAATAATGCGTCAACTGCCCTCCAGCAGAAATATTAGCATTACGGGATGGACTAGAATATGTTACTGTAAAGAGCTAACAAATATAGATATACAAATAGATTCTAAAATATTGGTAGACTTAGTGAATAACAAAAGTAGCACGTGGAAATTTGAAGAGGAGTTAGAGGAAATTAACAAATTAATAATATCCTTAATGCATCACTCCACTCACATATATAGGGAAGCAAATGCCTTAGCTGATAAATTAGCGAAAAAAGAAAAACATAAAGAATCCCATGTATATGAAGAAGACTCTCTTCCAGAGAGATTTAAAGGTATTATAAAACTAGATAAAAAAAGTATTCATATACATCAGAATATTAAAAAAGATTGAGAGGATATTATAAGATTTCGTCATCGCTGTGAGTTTTCAAGTTCTTTTGTTCTTATATTAGCACAAGGCAGGTTCCAGAATCGCTCAAGTCCTTTTGGTCCTGAAGGAAGACTCTGTAGAAATGAATAATTACAATGTGGCTATATTCTGGATTCCCCCACAAAAATATCAGTTCTTACTGTAGGTTCGGAATCACACTGCAAAGAATAAGAATGGACTGTATACCTGATATTTCGGCTGGTTTTGTTTTTCTTTTCTGTTGTATTTTCTTAGCAGCAAGGATATCTAAAATAGGAGGAACCAACATGCACACAAGTGCCTATATATCCAGCATTATAGATTCTAGTCTATATGAGCATTGTTATAATGTGGCCATGTTAAACGACTTAAGTTTAGGTGTGGTTGGTGTTTATAAGGTTATGTAGTGTCTGTATTATTTAAATGTAATTTAGAATCCACAAAAGTAGGCTAGGTTGTGTACACTATAGAAAGCTGCTTTCCACAATTGGGAGCAACAAAAACTGTTATGGAAGAGCTGACAGCAGAAACTATTGGATGCGTGGTTTGAAGGAGCCAGAACAGTGAGAAAGAGATCCAGTAAAATGCTGAAGGCTGGAAAATCTTTTTGTAGTTTGTGGCATGTATGCAGGTGACAAATAGAGGAAGATCAACTACACGGGTGTCCATGGAAGATTTCAGGAGATAGCACCACGTTTAATAGAACCCTTTCTACAAAACATAATGCTACACAGCTCTTGATACATAAGCTCAACAAAGTTGTTGGAGTGAATTAAAGGCCCGACAGGAAGGGAAATAAGCTAGTTTGAAGAAATGGATTGAAGGATAAAGACTCATCTCTCAACTAGCAACAAAGTGCATGCAGCAACAATGCTGAAAATCCCAACAGAAACTCAAAATTTTTCTCTAGGTGGATTAGAATGAGCAATATTTGTCCATGTTTACTTTATTACATTTACAATAACTAATGCTTAGTGTAGGTGAAAAGGGTGTAAGGGTTACGAGGTAGCAAGCAAGGTAGGTTGTAAAAATAGTATTCCTCCGCCAAAGAGAGGGTTATAATTAATAAATAAACTTTCACAAAAAAAATGAAGAATAGAAAAATAGAGAATAAGAAGAATAAAGAAGAAATAAGAAGAATAGTAATAAGGAGAATAAGTAAAATAAGAAGAAAAAAAGAGAATATATGATACGAAAATAACCCAAATAGAAAAATTAGAAGAAGTTAAGAATAAAAAAAATAAGAAGAATTAGATGAATTATTGAAATTATAAGAATAAGAAGAATAAGAAGAATAGGAATTATAAGAAGAATTAAAAAGAATAAGAAGAATAATAAGAAGAAATAGAATATGAAGAATATGAAGATATGAAGAATAAGAAGAATAAGAAGAATAAGAAGAATAAAAAGAATAAAAAGAATAAGAAGAATAAGAAGAATAAGAATATAAAAAGAATAAGAAAAATAATAAGAATATGAGAATAAGAAGAATAATACGAATAAAAGAAAAACAATATAATAAGAATTAGATAAAGTAGATGATGAAAAGAAAATAGCATAATAAGACAATATGATGAAAAAAGAAGAATTAGAAGAATTTGTAGAATTTTAAAATTATAAGAATTGGGAAGAATAAGAAAAATAAGAAGAATATGAAGAATAAGTATAATAACATAATAAGAAGCATATGAAGAATAATTAGAATAAGTTGAATAAGAAGAATTAGAAGACTTATAAAAAAATATTAGATAAGTAGTATAATAAGAATAACAAGAATAAGAGAATAAGAAGAATAAGAAGAATAAGTTGATAAGAAGATTAAAAAGAATAATAAGAATAAGTAGAATAATAAGAATAAGAAGAATAGAATAATTTGAATAATTATAAGAATAAGTAGAATAATAATAATTTGAAGACTTTGAAGAATAAGAAGAATAATAATATTTATTATTATAATAAAATATAATAATTAGAATAAGCAGAAGTAGAAGATGAGATGAAGTAGAAGAAGAATTAGAAGATTAGAAGAATAATAAGAAGATTATAATATTATGTAAAAATAAGAATAATAAGAAAATAAGAGAGTATAAATACAATATAAAAAATAAGGAGAATATGTAGAATAAGGAGAAAATGAAGAATAAGAAGAATAAGAAGAATAAAAAGAATATGAAGAATAGAAGGATAAGAAGAATAAGAAGAATAAAAGAATAAAGAGAATAAAGAATAAAATGAATAAATGAATAAAAAGATTAAAAAAATAAAAACATTAAGAAAAATAAGTAGAATATAAAAAAACAATGAATTAGAAGAATTAGAAGACTTAGAAGAATAAGAAAATAAGAAGGACTTCTCTCTAAAGTCTAGAGAGAGAAAGTGAGTTTAATAGAGAGATAACACCATTGTTGAAGCTCTCAAGCTTGTGTTATGAAAAATTTCTCTATGATATTTAGCAAAAATCTTTGTCTCGGTTATTAATGAATCCGGTCTACTAAACACAATTTTTTGTATGAAAGAGAATGCGCTAGCAGTCTGCTTCTCGGTGGAGGATATACGAGAAGCTTACTGCCCCATTTAAGCTTACACTTCTCAGTAAATTTTTTCATGGAGGAGCCCCAAAATCAAAGACATATATGCATTTTTCGAAGCTTTGAAGCTTCGGGTCTTGGTAAGGATTGCGTGATATTATGCAAAACATATAATAATTTAACTTAGTAAGAAAAGAAGACTTCCTCTGGTTATGGCTACGCTGGTAATGGAGCATCTCAGGCTATCCAATGAGGTTGTTCAAATGGATGTCTGAATTCATCCAAAGGAGGAATCCACGCAAGCCCTTAGTTTGGTTTTCTCTTCCTCATCTTCCATTTCATCTATTCTGAAAGCACTACTTATTCCATATTGCTCGGTGTTTGGGTAAGCATTGGCTAATGGACGAAGCTACGGCCTATATGACAAGGCCGAGCATGGCAAGGGTGTGTGTTGAGGTGGATGTTATTACTTCTATAACCGAATAGAGTGTGGGTTGGTAATGGGATTCAAGTGGGTATTGGAAAGATATAATTGTAGAAAACTTACCTCAATATTGTTAATTTTAAAAATTGGGCTATTCAGTTTCAGAATGTATTGTAAAGGGAGGGGGAAGAGGGTTAAGTAAACCATAATTGAGGAGATGGGAAAAATATTGCTAGGAAGGAGGTAGGGTGATAGAGCATATATGGCAGAAGAGGTGAGGGCAGAGGAAGGGTAGAAAGAGGTTTTAGGCAGTAGGGGGGGAAAGAAAGGCAGTAGGGTAGTCGAAGAGTTGGGGTGCGGGAGGAAGATGGGTATAAGAGAAGGTAGGAAGAAAATATTAGAAATAAAAAAATGGTTGGATGAAGGGGCTAATGAGATGGAGAGGGGAGGGAGTAAGGGTTTGGGAAAGAAAGAGGCAAAAAAATAACAATAGAACTAGATTTAGAAAATGAAATAATAAACTTCAATGTGGAGGAAGATGACCTTTTATAGGAGGAAGGAACCAACACTAAAAGCTGGCCCATTATGGCCATGCATGAAGAAATGCAAATGTTTAGCCTTGGCATTGACACAAGATGGTTCAAAGAAGATTGCTCAAAAAGTGTGAAGGGGATTACCGAATAGTAGAGAAAGTGCAATAGAAGAAATAAATTTGATGTTTTTCAAATAAGCAAATTAAAATTAGAAGGTAAGAATGAGCAGCCTAAATCAAGTGTAAACCAAAGTTCAAGAAATAAAAAAAAATATTTAAATATGTATTATGAAACAAGATGTATAACTAGAGTGCAAGCTAGATCTAATAATGTGCAATAGTATATATTGGAAAATAAGAGGAGTAGAAATACTCTGTCGATAAATAGAATTAAACAATTAATTACAATGCATAAAATTAGAATTGTGATAATAGCAGAACCTATGGTTAATAAGATTATTTAGAAATATATAAAAGATATTGGGCTAGAAAATGGATACTTTAATAATAATGGCAAGATATGGCTAGTTATGGAAAAATAAAATTGGTATAGAAATTATTTCAAAGGCTGATCAGATCATTAAAATTTAAGCTAAAAAATTATTGATCCAATTATATTGGTGGTATATGCCAGTAACTCGAAAGAAGAATGAAAGATCTCTAGGATGAAATGAAAGAGATATCTAATAGAAATACTCCATAGATCATAAGAGGGGACTTTAACATAGTTAGAAATGCTAAAGAAAAAAAAGGAGGAAGTCGCTTTACCTGTCAGCTATAGCTCAATTTAATGAGGTTAATTAAAAATATGAACCTAATGGAGTCTAGACTTGATCGTATACTCTATAACATCAAATGGGTGGACTACTGTGGAGGGGTGATTGTGAAACAGTTGAGCAGAACATGCTCAGATCACAGCCCTCTTCTTCTAAGTTTTAAAGTTAGAGAGAGAATAAAAAGTTTAATATCAAAAATATGAGGGGTTTCATAACGAGTTTTGATGAGATAGTAAGAAAATCAGGGCAATGCCCAACATAGGGGAATCCCATGTAGGTACTAGCTATAAAATTACATAGGTTAAAATTATAACTTAGTAAGTGGAATAGAAAAGAGATTTGGGAATATAAATAAAACTATTCAGGATGCTGAATCTAAAGTCAACATATTAGAAATAGAGCATGAGAATAACTAGGACGAATTCTGTAGAGTTAATTTAAATAAAGCAAATGCAGAATTAAAATTATTGCTGCATATGGAGGAAATATTTTGGAACAAAGGGCCAAAGTAAAGTGGCTAAAGGAAGGGGATAAAAATACTAAGTTTTTTAACACATTTGTAGAATTAAAAAAATCAAAGACAAGAAATAAAAGGAATCAAGAATGATATTGGCAAGTGGATAGATGAGGTGGGAAAGTTTTAAAAAAATTGTGGAAAATTACTTTAAAACTAATATTTGTGGTTTCAGTCAACAAAGAGATGACTCCTTAATTCGACAAATAGACAAAAGAGGTAACTGAAGAATAAAACAAACTATTAAAAGAGTGTCATAATGAGGAAGAGATTAAAGTTTTCTTTAGTGGAAATAAAGATAGTGCAGTGGGTCCAGACTGATAAAATAATGAGTTTTATCAACAAACCTGGAATATAATAATAAAGAGCCGACGGCCACAATTGCCTTAGTTTGTGTAGGAGCAGTAATCACAAAATAATGGGCCAGCTCATATATCATATTAATACCCAAGAAGAATAATCCGCAAAAAAGTAAGGATTATAGACATATAAGTCTATGTAATTCGATGTATAAATTTCTGACAAAAGTCTTGCAGAATAGACTAAATAGGGTAATTCCCTCCATCATTTCGGTAGAACAAGTAGGTTTTGTTAAAAATAGACTAATGATGGAAAACATTAATATAACTGTAGAATTGATGAAAGAATTAGAGGCTAAAGTTAGGGGTCATAATGTGATTATGAAGTTAGATTTTCTAAAGCATTTGACAGAGTAGAATTGGATATTTTATGCTACACAATGAGGAAAATCGAATTTCGTGAATTCTTGATAGATCTAATATATAGATGCATCTCTTAGCGCATGGGTTAAAATTTTAATTATGGGGAAGCAAGTGAAAAAATTCAAGCCAATTAGGGACTTAGAATAGGGGGCACCAATTATCCCCATTATCATTTAATATATATATATATAATTGTTATAACGAATTAAAAAAGGAAATATGAATGGGATAATATTATTAACTTTTAATACCTAAGACATACTCCGAATGTAGTTGTCTTGCTTATGCGAATGATGTTAATTATTTTTACAAATGCAGGGAGCACATCACTGAAGATATGATGAAACTATTTGATATAATAGAGGAGAAACGGGGCAAAAAACTAATAAAAATAAATGCCTATTTGTGGTGTTGAGGAAAATGCCTGAAAGGACAATTCAAGAGTTAAATGAATTATAGGCTTTGGTGCGATAAAGGAGTATTAATGTACTTGGGATATCCTATATATGAGGGTAGACAGAAAGAAAATATCTAACAGTCATAATGAATAATTAAGAGGTAAAATAGCAGGATGGAAGGAGAACATGTTAAGTATGGCACGATGAATCACATTAATCAAACATGTTCTTCAAGGAACTATTGCACATATCTTAATATCCTTACAGCCATCAAAGAAGGTCTTGAACATATTAGAAAAGGAAATGACCAACTTCTTATCGGGTAAAAAATCTAGAAAAAATAAGCTTCATTGGAAAAATGGGATGATATTGTTGTTTAAGGAGGAAGCGGGTCTAGGTTTGAACAAATTAAATGATATGGCCAAAGCTTGGGCATGTAAGAATTGGTGGAGGCTCAAGCAGAATGATAGCCAATGGGTGAGATATATGAAAGCTAGATATGGGTCAGGAAATAAAGCATGAAAGAATGCCAAAAAAAAGCATCTAGAAGTTAGAAAATGATGCTTAAAACAAAAGGAATTAGTTGAAGGTAATGCATGCTTAATCAATAATGAATGAAGATGGACTCTAAATCCACAGGGGTGGTTCACACTTAAAAGTGCACAAATATTAGTAAGAAAATAAAAAATTAGTCATGAAGCTTTTAAGGGAGCCTTGGTTGAAGAGATCCCACAAAAAATTAATATTTATGTGGAAGCTTTTATCGAATGTCATTCCGGTGGATTTGAATATTTAGATGAAAGGGGTTAAATTAGCTTCTAGATGTGAATGCTATTATACTAGCATAGAAAGGGCAAATCATGTATTTTCAACAGGGAAAATAGTGGTGGAAGTTTGGGATTATCTAGGGAGAGATGCACAAGTAAGCAATAAGTTAAAAGATATTAGGAAAGATTAATGAGATAGAGGATAAGCCACACAAAGAATAAAGTATGTAACTTGCTAAGGGATTACATCCCGCACATTATAGTCTAGAATTTGTGGAAAGCCAGGAATAGAATAGGTTCGAGAATATTAAAATGAATGCTAATCATATAATAGAAGAAATTAAAAAAAATGTTCATGGATATCAGTAGGATTCCTATTAAAAATTTAAAAACATGGAAATGGAGGATGAAAAAAAAGGTTATAAAGATTACATGCAATTAAGGAAAGAATCCCTTAGGTTAGAATGGTGTGTTTGAAAAAGCCTCGATGGGGAAGGGTTGCTTTAAACATAGATGGTAGTTCAATAGGGATATGGGGGTGGAAGTGGAGGAGGTGTGATAAGAAATAAGCAGGGTAACATTCTGAAAAGCTTTTGCAATGAAAGAAAAAGTATCCTCAGTCTTGCATGCAGAAATTTTAGCCTTACACAAAGGCCTTAAAATATGCAAAGAAAACTTTTATATTAACATAAGAGTACTGGTGGATTCTAGAATACTGGTGAACTTGATCACAAATAAGATAGAAATGTGGCAGTATGATGAACAAATAGAGTCAATCAAGAGTCTTTTTAACCAACATAAAAGGGGAAGCTATGCATATATAAAGGAAAGCTAATGCTTTAGAAGAAAACTTAGCAAAAGAAGGTTTGAAGAAGCGGCTAAAAAAGTTTGAGGGGCTATTATACCAGAGAAATATATAGGTATATTCATATTAGATAAATTAAAATACCTGTATATTAGAATTCAAATGTAGTAACTGGAAAAGAATCTTTGATCTCCCGACCCTGTGGGAAAATAATAAAAATATACATTACATTGTTTTGGTTTATAGGATTACAGGTATAGGTAAAGGTGAAAGGATATGGATATGGACAATGGCAGGAAGGTAAAAATGGTTAGTGTCATAATGTCACTGCCTAAGTAGATATTAAGTTAATAAGATAAATCTATGTGAAGTTCTTATTGTGCTGTTAGCCTGCTAGATTAAACAGTGTAAGAAATTATGTTGTTGATCAAAGACAATATATATTTCACTGGTTTGGTATGCATAAAGTGCATGGACTTCATTGGAACACATGGTAAAGAGTGAGGCTATCAAAATATAGTAATGCTATAGATCAGAAAGAATTTTAACATAGATATATGTTTTCAATGTTTTTGGCTTTGTGGGCTAGTGGTACAGAGATACAGTCAAATGTACAAGAGGCAAAAAAGGATAGGTGAAAATAAATAAAATAGCAAAGAGGCTATCAAATCTTATTAAATACGGGATGATTAATAAAGCTACAACAAGAATATCAGTTATTATTCATATTCATCTTATTATTCATATTCTTCTATAAATTATTATTTTTCTTATACTTATTATTATTATTCTTATTCTTTTTATTCTTATTATTCTTCTTATTTTTTTATGTCTTCTAAGTCTTTTAAGTCTTCTTATTCTACTGATTCTTCTCATTATACTTATTCTTCTTATTCTTCTAATTCGAATTATTCTTCTTATTATTCTTATTATTGTTATTCTTATAATTTTATTATTCTTCTTACTCTTATTATTATTCTTATTATTTTATTTCTTCTAGTTTTTTTCTATTTTTCATATTTTTCTTATCCCTATTATTCTTCTATTCCTATCATTTTCTTATTCCTATTATTTTATTATACTTTTTCTTCTTATTCTTATTCTTATTCTTATTCTTCTTCTTATTTTTTCTTTTATTCTTCTTCTTTTTCTTCTACTTATTAATCTTAATCTTATAATTATTATAATTCTTGTTATTCTTCTTATTCTTCTTATTCTTTTTATTCTTCTAAGTGTTCTAATCCTTCTTATTATATTTATTATTCTATTCGTATTATTCATCTTATTCAATTTATTCTTCTTATTCTTTCTATCATTATTATTATTATTATTAGTATTATTATTGTTCTTCTTTTTATTATTCATACACTTCGTATTGTTCTTATTTTTTTATTATTCTTATTCATTTTATTCTTCTGTCTTATAATTATTCTTATTTTTCTTATTTTTTCTATTTTTTTATTTTTTTATTTTTTTATTTTTTTATTTTTCTTATAATTCTTATTCTTATTATTAGCTTTATTATCATATTCTTCTCATTCTTTTTAATCTTCTATTCTTTTTATTCTTTTTATTCTTTTTTTTCTACTTATTCTTCTTATTCTTCTTATTCTTCTTATTCTAATTATTATTATTTTTATTATTATTATTATTATTATTATTCTTCTTATTCTTCTTCTTCTTCTTCTTATTCTTACTATTCTTATTATTCTTCTTATTCTTCTTATTCATATTATTGTTATTCTTCTTCTTATTCTTCTTATTATTTTTATTCTATTTATTCTTATTATTATTTATATTCTTCTTATTCTTCATATTTTTATTATTCAACTTATTCTTATTTTTATTATTCTTCATCTTTTTCTTCTTATTTTTCTTTCCTTCTTATTATCTTATTCTTCTTATTCTTCTTATTCTTCTTTTATTTACATTCATCTTACTATTCTTATTTTTCGAGTGTTCAAATTCTTCTTATTCTAATTATTTTTATTATTCATCTTATTCTTTTTATTCTTCTAAGTCTTCTAATTCTTCTTATTCTACTTATTATTATTATTCTTATTATTCTTATTAATCTAGTAATCTTCATATTTTACTTATTTTTCTTATTCTTCTTATTCTTCTTATTCTTATTATTTAAAATATTTTTGTATTCTTTATTCTTCTTATTTATATTATTATTCTTATTCATTTATTCTTCTTATTATTCTTATTAATCATTTTATTCTTGTTCTTCTTATTATTCTTAATCATCATAGTCTTCTTATTCTTCATATTCTTCTTATTTTTTTTATTCTTCTTATATTTTTTATTCTTTTATTATTTTTATCTTTTATTATTCTTATTTATTTTATTCTTCTTATTCATCTTTTTAGTCTTAGTCTTCTAGACATTTTTTTTTCTTATTCATCTTATTATTTTTATTCTTCTTATTCTTATTATTCTTCTTATTCTTCTTATTCTTCTTATTTTCTAAGTCCTTCTTATTCTTCTTATTCTATTAATTCATTTAATTCTACTTAGTCATCGTATTCTTCTTATTATTTTATTATTGTTCTTATTATTCTTATTCTTTATTTCTCATATTCTTCATATTCTTATTATTCTTCTTATTCTTCATATTCTTATTATTCTTCTTATTCTTCTTATCCTTATTATTATTATTATTATTATTATTCTTATTCTTCTTATTCTTCTATTATATCGTATTCTTCTTATTATTTTTATTACTATTTTCTTCTTATTCTTCTTATTATCTTATTCATCTTTTCTTGTTATTCTTCTTATTATTTTTTTCTTCTTATTCTTATTATTTTTCTTATTCATTTTATTCTTTAAAGTCTTCTAATTCATCATATTTTGTATATTCTTTTTATTCTTATATTCTTCTTTTTATTCTTAATATAATTTATTATTATTCTTATTATTGCTATTTTACTTATTCTTCAAATGAAATTTATTCTTATAAGTCAACTAATTATACATATTCTACTTGTTCTTATAAATCTTCTTATTCATTTTATTCTTCTAGTTTTTATTATTCTTCTTATTCTTTGAAGTCTTCTAAATTTTCTTATTTTTCTTCTTCTTTTTTTCTAGTTATTATTTTTTTTTCTAATTCTTATTATTCTTCTTTTTCTTTTATTCTTTTTATTGTTTTTTCTTCTTATTCTTCTTATTCTTCTTATTATTTTATTCATCATATTCTTATTATTTTTATTATTCTTCTTATTGTTCTTTATTATTTTTCTTATTCTTTTTATTTTTGTTATAATTCTTATTCTTATTATTCTTTCTTATTCTTCTAATTCTTATTATTATACATATTATTATTATTATTCTTCTTCTTCTTATTCTTCTTATTATAATTCTTAATATACTTTTTATTCTTCTTTTTGTTCTTATTCTTCTAATTCATCTAATTCTTTCTTTTTTTCTTCTATTTCTTCTTATTTTTCTTATTCTTCTAAGTCTTCTAATTTTTTTTATTCTGCCAATTCTTCTAATTCTTCTTAATCTACATATTTCTATAATCCTTGTTATTATTATTATTATTATTATTTATATTATTATTATTCTTTTTATTCATCTTATTATTATTATTCTTCTTATTATTTGTAATCTTCTTATTATTCTTATTAATCTTATTCATCTTATTTTTCTAATTATTCTTATTCTTCTCATTCTTAATATTCTTTTTTCTTATTATTCTTCCTATTATTCATATTCTCCTACATATTTTAATTCATCTAATTCTATTTGTTGTTCAAATTCTTCTTATTCTTATTATTCTTTTTATTCTTGTTGTTCTTATTATTCTTTTTCTTTTTATTATTGTTATTCTTCTTTTTCTTCTAATTCTTCTAATCCTACTTATTATTATAATTATTCTTATTCTTATTATTCTTCTTATTCTTCTAATTCTTCTAATTATTCTTATTCTTTTTTTTCTTCTATTCTTATAATTCTTCTTATTCTTTTGATACTTCTGATTTTTCTTTTACTTCTTTTTCTTCTTATTATTATTCTTCTTCTTATTCTTCTAATTCTTTTAATTCTTAATATTCTTTATTTTCTTTTTTATTTTTATTCTTCTTATTTTTTTTGATTCTTCTTATTCTTCCTATTCTTCTTATTCTTCTTATTCTCTCATTCTTCTGATTCTTCTGATTCTTCTAATTCTTCTTATTCTTCTTATTCTTTTTTTTCTTCTTATTCTTTTTTTTTCTTCTTATTATTCTTATTCTTCTTATTCTTCTTATTCTTCTATCTCTATTATTCTTATTCTTCTTATTCTTATTATTTTTATTCTTCTTATTATTCTTATTATTCTTATTCTTCTTATTCTTCTAATACAGTTTATTCTTCTTAATCTTCTTATTCTTCTTATTCATCTTATTCTACTAAGTATTCTTATTCTTCTTTTTCTACCTATTCTTCCAAGTCTTCTAATTCTTCTTAATCTACATATTCATATAATTCTCCTTATTCTTCATATTTTTATTATTCTTTATATCCTTATTATTCTTCTTATTATTCTTATTCTTTTTATTATTATTCTTCTTCTTATTTTTCTTAACATTCTTATTCTTCTTATTCTTCTTATTCTTCTAATTATTCTTATTCTTCTTATTCTTTTTATTCATCATATTCTTCTAAGTATTTCAATTCTTTTAATTCTATTTGTTCTTCAAATTCTTCTTAATCTTATTATTCTTATTATTCTTCTTTTTCTTATTATTCTTCTTTTCATTCTTATTATTCTTATTATTCTCATTATTCTTCTTTTTCTAATTCTTCTATTCCTAATTAATCTTATAATTTTTATTCTTCTTTTTTTTATTCTTATTATTCTTCTTTTTTTATTCTTATTATTCTTCTTAATCTTCTTATTCTCTTAATTATTCTTATTCTTCTTATCTTTTATTCTTATTTTGCTTCTTATTCTTCTGATACTTCTAATTATTTTTATTCTTCTTTTCTTCTGATACTTGTAATTATTTTTATTCTTCTTTTTCTTCTTATTCTTATTATTCTTCTAACTTCTAATTATTTTTATTCTTCTTTTTCTTTTTATTTTTTTATTCTTCATATTCTTATTATTATACTATTCATCTAATTCTTCTTATTCGTCTTATCTTCTTATTCTTTTTTATTCTTTTTATTCTTCTTTTTCTTCTTTTTCTTCTTTTTCTTCTTTTTTTTTCTTCTTTTCTTCTTTTCTTCTTTCTCTTTTTCTACTTTTTCTTCTTTTTCTTCTTATTCTTCTTATTCATCTTATTCTTCTTATTCTTCTAATATTTCTTATTCTTATTAATCTTCTTATTCTTCTTATTCTTCTAATTTTTTTAATTCTTCTTATTCTTCTTATTCTTCTTATTCTTCTTATTCTTCTAATTCTTCAAATAAATCTAATTCTTCTAAGTCTTCTATTTATTAAATCTTTTAAAACTTCTTATTCTTTATATTCTTTTTATTATTCATATTCTTCTTATTTTTTATTCTTTATTTCTTATATTCTTCTTATCTTCCTATTATTTTTATTCTTTTTATTATTCTTATTCTTCGTATCTACTTATTATTCTTATTCTTCTTATTCTACTTATGCTTCTTATTCTTATTATTTTATTATTATTTTTTATTCTTCTTATTCTTCTAATTCTTCTAATTCTTTTTATTCTTCTTATTTTTCTAATTCTTCTTATTTTTCATTTCTTTTTTTTTTATTTTTTCTTCTAAGTATTCTTATTCTGCATATTCTTTTTTTTTCATCTTATTCTTGTTATTAATGTTATTCTATAATTGATATTTTTCTTCTTGTTCTTCTTATACTTATTATTTTTTTATTCTTCAAAGTCATCTAATTATTCTTATCCTTCTTATTCTTTTAATTCTTCTTAGTCTTCTAATTCTTATATTTCTACTTATTTTTCTTATTCTTCAAAATCTCCTAATTCTTTTTATTCTGCTTATTCTTCTTATTCTTCTTTCTTCTTATTATTTTTATACTTCTTATTCTTCATATTCTTCTTATACTTATTATTCTTCTTATATTCTTATTGTACTTATTATTCTTATTCTTCTTAATCTTTTTATTCTTCTTAATCTTTTTATTCTTCTTATTTTTTTTATTTTTCTTATTCTCTTTATTCTTCATTTATTTTCTTATTCTTAGTATTCTTCTCTTTCTTCTAATTTTTCTTATTTTTCTTTTTCTTCTTATTCTTCTTATTCTTCTTTATTCTTCTTATTCTTCTTATTTATTTATTCTTTTTATTCTTCTTAATCTTATTTTTCTCTTTATTTCTTATTATTCTTTTTATTATTTTTATTCTTGTAATTATTCTTATTTTTATGATTATTTTTATTCTTCTTATTCTTTTTATTTTTCTTATTCTTTTTATTCTTCATATTCTTCTTATTCTTCATATTTTTCTTATTCTTCTTATTCTTCTTATTTTTTTTATTTTTTTTATTTTTTTATTCTTTTTTTCTTTTTTTTATTATTCTTATTCTTATTATTCTTCTTATTCTTCATATTTTTTGTATTCTTTATTTTCTTCTTATTCTTCATATTCTTTGTTTTTTCTTATTCTTCTTAATCTTATATTCTTATTATTCTTTTAAGTCTTCTAATTCTATATATTCTCTTAATATTCTTATTCTTCTATTCTAATTATTCTTTTTTTGTTGAAATATTGTTTATAAAATTTAAAACCTTTTCTTTTGTGTGGAGGAATACCTTGATACATACTAGAGACTACCCTTGTACTCACCTACACCCTTTTTTATCCTCTAGTTTAAGTATTAACATTGGTCTTACTTAGGTCTAAGACTTAATCTTATAAATTAAAAAAAAGTGATTTTCTATATGCTCTGTTTTCTCTCCTTTATTCTGTCTCTCCTAGCGGCTTTCTTGTTTTCATGTTCTTCTGCATTGTGGGGGGGGGAGTGCCCCCATTTCTTCTTCCTTGCTCCTCCCTACTTGCCATTAACTTCTGGCTATACTTTTAGATATATTCTTTCTTTATGTCTCCTATTGACTTGCAAACCTCCTCTTATCTAGCTGCAACAAAAGACAAACCAACGTAAGCCACCTATCTTCTACCTTTTCCCCTTATGTACCATCCCTTACAATTAATTTCAACCATACACCACATCCTAATCAATTGTACACACCATTTTGCATCTTGCTTTCTATCTCTCATTAGTAGCTTTTGTAAGGCATGTCCCCATGTAGTTTTTTTGAATCCTCCTTTTATGGCCACTCCCTGTCTAACCAACATAGACAATGCAAGTAGAAATAAACCTAACATTTACCCTTTCCACATTATAGGCCCATTCCTTGCATTAATTTACAACCATCCAACTCATCCTAGTCAACTAAACCTTCTTTACTAGCCCAAATCTTCTTTTGCATACTATTTTCTATCTCCCTTCAATCTCTTTAGGCCAGTAGTGCCTCCATGCAGCTCATCTGATATGCTTCTACACCTGGCACTTTCTCTTCACTGAGCTAAAGATCTTACCAGATCCTTCTTCAGGGCTTTACAACCTATGGACCATGTAGCTACTATTTCTGCAATTATATTTTTTCTGAACAGCATCTTCTAATTGGCTGACTTCTTATACTTTTCATTATTATTCTTGCTACTTCTATTTCAGATTCCACTAGTATCCTATCTCCTTGATTTTGCAACTGACTTCTCTATTTTTTGCTCCTATCATCTTCTTTGCATTAAGACAGCAAGGCATGACCCTTGGTGTTTTTCACTCCCTTCAAATATCTAGATGCACAAACAGCAAACTCTACCAGGAAAACCACACCTTCTTCTAAGCATCATTATGCTAATTATCTTTGTTTCTCCACTTGCAAAATGTAAATACCTCCTATTTTTCTAACATGTGATTACTCCTGTTACCTACCTAGGGTATTCCTTTTCTCTTTCTCCCTGTTAAACTTATATGGGATTACCTCTGCCCTTTTCTGATCCAAGGGATATCTTTGATGCAATAGAAGTACTATATAGAGCAAATATAATAACACAGAAGGATCATGCTTAAGATTCTTACCTGGAGTTTGTACTATAATCCTCATGCATTTGGCTATAAAACCTATGAAACTTCATTTCCATACATACCAACCTTTAAATATACACTTTAACTTTCCTAAGTAAAGGGTATTCTAGCTCATCTAGCTTGAGGATGCCTCTATAATTAGCTGGCTGTTTAGTTCTAGTACTAGTTGATTAATTTCCTCTATCTCGATTATATATTTCCATAACGAACTATGACCTTTAATTATTCCTACTAATGTTAATGAGTCAATTTGAATTTGTAGATTTTTTATGTCTTTAATTTTTTGTAATCTTAAACCTATCAGGAAGCATGGATTTCCGATTTGAGAGGTGTATTTGCTACAATTTCTTAGTGTATGCCCATAACACCTCACCTTCAGAATCTATCAGTATTCCTCCACCTCCAGCTATTCTCAGTTCTCTTTTAAAACTACCATCTATATTAAGAGCTAGGGAGCCTTTTGTTGGTTTAGTTTAGTGTATGCTCATAAACCTTAGTGGTTTTATTTTAATGTATTTTAAATGCCATAAATCATTATAATCTTTATTTTCTGCATATATAAGGTTTTTAAAAGGAAAGCTTCTGATATTGTAGTTATTTATTTTTTAATATCTCCCTCAATATCTTCACCTTTCATCTTTATACCCTCAATTGACTTTTTTTTCTAGCTTTTCATAGGCGCCATACTATCAAAGGTGGGATGGTGTTTTGGAGCCATTTATGGGAAGACTTGGCTTTAGGCCCCTTTATCCATTTTGAATTCTATTTTTAAGTGATTGTTTTTATATTTCAAACTCAATTTTTTTTCAAAATTTTTCCATATCTTTGAGGCTAATTTAACTGGTGAAATAAATGATCTGATGATTCTATATTTATTTTGCAACATTCACATCTGGAAGCTAAGTTTATGCCTTTTTTTTGAATAAGTGTATCTAATGGGAAAATGTTTGATAAAGTTTTCATAAGAATAAATGAGTTTTAAGTGAATTATTATTGTTCCAGCACCATTCCAATACTTCTTGTGGGGGTTTTCTATTCCTAACTAAGTTCTTGGCTGATTTTAGGGAGAACAAGCCTTCCTCACTTAATTTTCATTTCCAGCCAAACTTGGGTAAGACAGAACGTTTATCTACCACTTTTTTTGTTTTAGTGTGTGTTTCATATCTGAGATTCATTGTTTAGATTTATTATCTTGTTAGTGTATTATTAACTAAATATTTGGCTCTCATATATAGTTCCCAAAGGTTGTTCTTTTCTTTTATCTTCCACCACCTCTTTCAGGCCCAAGCATCCACTGTCTTCTAATCTAGCTAAGCCTAAGCTTGCTTCCTCTTTTGGAAAGCATAAGTTTTCCATTTAATCCAGTGAAGTTTTGGCTTGTTATTCTTCTTACCCCAAAGAAAATTGGCCAGTTGGATAATCATTAAATTGTGCATTAATACACTCTGAAGTACATGTATGATGAGGGTAACTCTCCCACTCATGTTTAGAGATTCTACTATCCAACCCATTATCTATTTTCTAAGCTTTCCTGATAAAAAGTCAATGTGTTCTAATTTAATTTTTTTCTCATATATTGGGCAGCCAATGTACAAGATAACTCCTTTCTCATGAGAAAACCTATTATATTTGTAAGCTTGTGAATTAAACTGGGAGGAGTTTCTTTGATATTTTAAATTGACATTTATTTCTATTCAGCATTAAGCCCGTTTCTTCTTCCATTTTTAAAAAAATTTCAGTAAATTCTTTATTAATTTCTTCTTACCATTAGTGAATAATAAAATGTCATATGCATATGCTCGACAACTTACCTGCAGAGAATTTTTGAGATGCCTATAAGAAAGTATGTCTCTTTTACTCATTTTGGTTTTTAGATAAGCTATAAATAATTCCATATATATATTAAAGATTGAGGGAGATAAGGGGTCTCCTTGTCTTAAACCTCGAGTTTTAAACTCTTGTCATTTCTCCCCGTTTATGAAAATCTCATACCAAGTGCTAGATATGAATCTAAAAATAAAATCTATCCATGCTTCTGCAAATCCTATTTTTTTCATAGTAAAGCACAAAACCTACTTGTCTACTCTATAAAAGGCTTTCGATAGGTCTAGTTTGGATATAACATTATGTACTCTAGTTTTGAAGGATAACTCTTTCATGAGTTCTTTAGCCAGACATATATTCTCCATGATTAATCTATTTTTCATAAAATATGATTGTTCCTTTGAAATAATTTTGGGAAGTATATGACCTACTCTACTTTGTAATAGTTTTGCCAGGATTTTATAAATCAAATTGCATAGACTAATAGGTTAGTAATCCTATCCCCCTTGGGGGTTTTACTATTTAGGAATAAGGACTATATGAGTTAATGCCCACTTTTTATTAATTTCTACGCAACAAAAGAACCACCGAATGAGCTGAATAATATCTTTTTTAATAATATCCCAGCATGCTTAAAAAACATGTTATTCTAGCTATCTAGGCCAGCTGCACTATTCTTATCCATGCTGTAGATAGTGTTTTTGATTTCTTCCTCTTCCGCAAATTCTATTAGGTTCTTATAATCTTCATTATTAATTCTATTATATAGGTTTTGCAATAATTTTTGTCCTTTAAGATTCTTTTTATCACATAATAGTGTTATATATAATATATATCTTCTAGAGAATCTTTAATTTGTATTTTATTTTATAACCATATTCATTCATTATTCTTTATTCTAATTCTTTTATGTTTTTGATTCTTAATTTTAAAAGCTAACTAGAAAAATTTACTGTATTGATCTCCCTCTTTTAACCATTTTACTTTCACTCTTTGTTTCCAGAAAATCTTTCCATGTGTAATTTTAGTTTGAGTTCACCTTGAGCTTTATTAAGAGTACAAAGATTACTCGGACTTTGATTTCTATCATATGTTTCTTATAATTTTTCAATTTTTTGTTATATTTCTCTAATGCACTTATTGATATTACCAAACTTTTTTGAATTACAATTTATTAGACTTGATCTTAGTCTATTTAGTTTTTCCGTGAGAATTTGATTTGGATTACCTTTTGTTGTTTGAGACCAAGATGCTTTCACAATGTGTTGGAAGTTATCATGCAGGCACCACATATTCTGGAATGTGAAGGATGTTTTTTTGGGTTCTATCTCTTGTAGGTTAATAAGGAGTGGCTTGTGATCTGAACATGTTCTGTTCAAGTGTTTGACTCCAATATTGCCAAAAGAATCTATCCATTTGGTATTGAAAAGGATTCTATCCAGTCTAGACTAGATAGCTTCTTCCTTTTGTGGTTGTTAGTCCAAGTGTAGTTTGAACCTAAAAAATCAACCTCTAATAGATTACAACTAGATATTGTTTCATTAAAATGATCACTAGCTTGTGTATTAATTGGTTTGCCAGTTTTTTTCTTCGCCACATTTCTGATATTGTTAAAGTTACCTCCTATTATCCATGAAGTTTTTTTTATTTGAGGTATCCTTCATGATTTTCCATAGTTTCTTTCTCTTTTCTTTTAAGTTATTAGTATGCAATACTAAAATAATACCTTTTACACCTTTACTTAGACTAAGATTAATAATTTGGTCATATTCTTCAATGTTAGTGATATCTATAGAGTTTTTCCACATGACCCATATTCTATTCACTTTATTAGAGAAAGCATTATTATAACCAGCTTGTTTTTGATGTTTTCCAGCTACCTTATATCCACTATTGGCTCTGCTAACATAGTAATGAAATATTATAGTGTGTTATCATATTCTTTAATCTGTTTAAGGATGGAGAATTGGCTATTCCCTGAATATTCCAAAATAGGTATCTATGTTTTATTCATGGATTTTAATTGAGCTATTGTCTTACACTTATAATCATATGACATTTTTACTATTTTTTTGTGTTTATAGTCTTTTTTAAAAGATTTGGTTGTTGAATGTCATTACCTTTGAACAATTTATCCATTTGTAGACTTATAATTTTTAAATATTGTCTCTATTAGAAATTGTCATTCACTCTTTTCTATATCAATATCATCTTTAGAGTAGTTGACATTTTTTGTTTCTATTTCAATTTGCATATTGTTAGAGGTTTTATTGGAATCAGAATCCGAACCCATTTCTGAAGCAGTAAACCATTCTTCTGTATTTACTAACTATTTTATCTTTGTTTTCTGGGTCTAATCACTAGCTGTTCAATTTTATCAATCATTTTTCTTATTCTTGCTATTTCTGGTGAATAAATATCATGTGCAAGAGGTTGCACAAGATCCTTGTTTATTTCTGTAACATAAGATTTAAGAGTAGGAGGATCTGGACCCTCCTTTTGCATGTCTATTACCTCTTGGTTCTCCATTTTTTATTCCTTTCTAACACAGACCTCCATCCTCTATTCTTCTTTATATTTATTAGTATTAGTTAGGCATTTTTCGTTTAATGTCCTCCTTTCTTAAATGTATCACAATAGCTAGGAAGCATTTTTGGAATTATAGGTTGACAAAAACCTACTTCCTCATTCTGGCCAATCCATATCCTATTAAGGATAGGAAATTAAAGGTTAACTTTAATAAAAACTATGGCCACACTAGGTCATGAGAGATTTGTCGTGGCTCCATCCATTAACAATGGTTTTCCAATGAGATTAGAGATGAAGAAGAGCAAAATTTTGTTAAATAAAAGAATGGGCAGAAGAGGTAGAAGAAACCATACCGGCATAAGGAGGCTTTATTCCTTGAAGTTAAAATTTGGTGTCCATTTAAATATCCACATGGGATATCCCAATATATTCTAGGTTTTCTTCAGCCACATACGCAGAAAATCTTATTATGTGAAGAGCTATACATATACGTGCTTACCATAAATCACACCCAATTTAATCAAGCCTTTGAGTTTTAACAAGGAGAATAAATCTCTTATTTGTTCAATATGTGAGTGCACATGAGAAAATTTTTCAATGAGAGAGTATTTGTGAAAATAAGAGAGTTTTTTGATTTCTTTGGGGGGAAAAATTTTGTAGGATTTCCATTTTTCTTCGATAACAGTTAAATGGGAGGCATGGTAAATTGATAATGTTAGAAAATGATTTCTTATGAGCAATATAATCAATTTCCTCCTTTTCATTTCCTCGAATTCACCAATTCCTTCCACCAATTGAAGCTTTATCTCTTAGAATTTCAACATTCCTCTATAGAACTTGAGAGTAATTCTTATTCTTCTTTGTTGAGCTGTGTGTTATTCTAATATGTATGATAATTATTTTTATTATTCTTAATATTCTTTTTATTTTAATATTCATAATATTCTTATTATTCTTATTATTCTTATTATTCTTAATTATCTTATTAATCTTATTAATCTTATTATTCTTATTATTCTTATTATTCTTATTATCTTATTATTCTTATTATTCTTATTATTCT
>JAREIK010012337.1:0-78269 GCA_029783825.1 Sapria himalayana | reverse complement strand
ATAGACAGACAGATATATGGATAGATAGACAAGTAGATAGATAGATAGCTAGACATATACATAGATAGATAGATAAACATAAAGAAAGATATATAGTTAGTCAGATATATATAGAGATAGATTTACAGACATATAGACAAATTGATAGATATATAGATAAACACATAGATAGAACAAAGATAGATAGAAAGATATATATTAGACATATAGATAGGCAAGCAAACAATAAGGCAAGCAGATAATCAAGTAGGTTGGTAGATAGACAAATAAAGAGATAAACAAATTAAAAGATACATAGATAGAAAATAGGTAAATAGACAAACAAATAGACAAGCAAACAAATTGATAGATAAACACACACATAGACAGATAGACAAATAGATAGAAAGATGATAGTATATATGCAGTTTGAAAGATAGATTGATACACAGATAGAAAGATTGATTGATACACAGATAGAAAGATAAATTGATATGCAGATTTATAGACAAATAGATAAATATAGAGAGAGAAAGATATGTAGAAAGACAGACAGATATATAATTAGATAGATAGATAGGTTTATTGATAGACATAAAGAAAGACATATTTTATAAATAGATTGGTAAATTAATATATAGATAGACAGATAAATATACAACAAATAAATATACAACAGATAAATAAATATATAGATAGACAGATATATAGACAGAAAGATAGGCAGACAAATAGATAGGTAGATAGATAGATAGAAAAATAGAAAGGCAAATTGATAGACAGTTAGATTGATAGATAGATAGGCATATAGATAGATAGATAGATAGTTATAGAGAAAGATAGATAGTTAGTGATAGAGAAAGAAAGAAAGATAGATAGATAAATAAAAAATAGATATATAGATAGATAGATAACTAGATAGACAAATATAAAGATATAATTATATATAGAGAGACAGTCAAACATAACAACATACAGAAAGAGAGATAGACGAATAGATACAGAGACATAAAGAAAGAAACAAAGATAGATAAATAGAAAGATGGATAGAAAGATTATTAGATAGATAGATAGACAAATAGATTGATAGATAGAGATAATGATAAAAAGTTTGATATCAAATTGGTAGATAGATTGATAGATAGATTGATAAATAGATTGATAGAGAGATAGATAGATAGATAGATATATTGATTGATTAATAGACATACAAACATATAAATTGATAGATTGATAATCAATTTGATATACATATAGATAAATTTTTTATATAGGTAAATATACAGATAGATTGACTTAGAGCTAAATAGATAGAAAGATAGATAGACATTAATATAAACAAATAGATAGAGAGATAGATTGACAGACTGACAGATAGATAGATAGATATATAGATAGAAAGATAGATATATAGATGATTAAATAGACACATAGAAAGACAGACAAATAGACAAATAGATAGAAAATCCGATAGATAGACAGACTAACTGATAGATAGATAGGTAGACAGTTAGATATTTAGATAGATAGATAAAAAAGAGATAGATAGAAAGAACAATAGACAGATTGATAGATTGATTGATATATAGATAGATTGATTGATATATATAGATAGATTGATAGTTAGATAGAAGGGTAGATAGATTGTTAGTTAGATTGATAAATAGATTCAAAGATAGATTATTTGATAGATCAATAGATAGATTGATACATAAATAGATAGATAAATAGATTTATAGGGAGAAAAATAGATAGATATATAGATTGACAGATAGTGTTTTATATAGATAGATAGACTAAAAGATAGACTAATAGAAAGATAGATAGATAAATATTGAGATAAACAATTAGATAGATAATTTGATAAATAGATAAATAGAAATATAGACAAATAGATTGATAGATAAATAGATAGACACATAGATAGATAGATAGATATACACTTAGTTAGATTGACTAAGAGATTGACAGAAAGATAGTCAAATAGATAAACAAATAGATAGACAAATAGAGAGATAGTTAGATAGACAGATTGATAGACAAAAAGTTAGACATAAATATTGATAGATAGATAGATAGAGAGTTAGATATATAGATAGACTGATAGAAAGACTGATAGATAGAGAGATAGATAGAATGATAGATAGATATATATACAGATAAATAGATATTAAATATACATATATATAAGCATATAGATTAATAGCTTGATCGATAGATAGATACACAAATTGATATAGAGATTGATAGACAGGTTGATAGATATATTGATAGAAAGATTGATATTTAAATTGATAGATAGATTGATAGACAGATAGATAGACAAATGATATATAGATAGAAAGACAAAAATATAAATAGGCAAATAGATAGATAGATAGATAGACAGATATATAAAGAGATAGATATATAGACGGATTATTTGTCATATTATTTGAAAGATATATAGAAATATTATTAGACAGAT
Source organism: Sapria himalayana (assembly GCA_029783825.1). Taxonomy (NCBI): domain Eukaryota; kingdom Viridiplantae; phylum Streptophyta; class Magnoliopsida; order Malpighiales; family Rafflesiaceae; genus Sapria; species Sapria himalayana. The sequence goes on along the minus strand of JAREIK010012337.1, from coordinate 75,823 downwards.
AGATAGATATATAGATAGATAGATAGATTTTAGATTGACAGATTGATATATAGATAGCTTTACAAATAGATAGAAAAATAGAAATTCATAATTATAGTTAGATAGATAGACTAATTGATAGACAGATAGATAGACGAATATATAGATAGATAGATAAAAAGATAAATAGATAGATAGATAAACAAATAAATACAGAGATACCCAAATAGTTAGAAGGACATATAGAAAGAAATATTGATAGAGAGATAGATAGATAGATAGATAGATACATAGATGGATAGATATATAGAAAGAAAGATAGATATTTTGATAGAAAGATAGATAAATAAATAGATTGGTATACAGATAGATATATGAATAGAAAGATTGATAGAGAAATAGATAGATAAATAGAAAGAATGATAGATATACAGATAGATAGATTGTAAGATAGACATATAGATAGAAAGATTGATAAATAGATTTATAGACAGACAGATAGATAGATTAATTATTAGACAGATTGATAGACAAATTGATTGATAGATTGATAAATATGTAGATAGATACATCGATAGATAGATAGATATATCAATAGATAGTCAGATAGATAGATAAATCGATAGACAGATAGATAGATAAATATTTAGATAGATAGATAGATAGATAGATTATTAGTCAAATTATTTGACAGAAAGATAGAATTATTATTAGACAGATAGATAGATATATAGATCGATAGACAGATAGACTTTAAATAGACAGATTAATTTTTAGATAGCTAGACAAATCGACTTTAGATAGATTAATTGATATTGATAGATAGACAAATAGGTATAAAAATAGAAAGTCAAAGTGATAGATAGATATATAAAAACAAATAGATAGACTAATTTATATAATAATAGATAGATAAATAGAAATATAGACAGATATATAGATAGATAGACAGATAGGTAGATAGTTATATAGACAGATAGATAGATAAATAGATAGATGGATAAACAAATAGATAGATAGATACTCAGATAGTTATATAGACATATAGATAGATAGACAAATAGATAGATAGATAGATAGATAGATAAATAGATAGACAAATAGATAGATAGATAAATAGATAGATCGATGGATATACAGATAAATATATAGATAGATAGATTTATAGATAGAGAATAGATAAATAGACAACTAGGTATACAGATTGATAGATGAATACAAAGATAGATTCATTGACAAATAGATAGATAAATAGATAGATAGATAGATATATAGATAAATAGACAGACAAATAGACATATCTATAGTTAGATAGATTGATAGACAGATTGATAGATAGATAGATTAATAGATAGATAGATAGTCAGATTAATAGATGGATAGATTGACAGATAGATAAAAAATAGATAGATAGACAGATAGAAAGATTGATATATAGATAAATATATAAAATGATAGATATATAGATTATTAGCCACATTATTTGAAAAATAGATAGAATGAGTATTAGACAGATAGATATATAGATAGATGGATAGATAGACTTTAGATATATATATTTATATATAGATAGATAGACAAATAGACTTTAGATAGACAAATTGATATATAGATAGCTAGATATATATATATATATATAGATAAATAGAAAGTCATAGTGATAGATAGAAAGACTAATAGATAAACTAATTGATAGACTGGTAGATAGATAAATAAAAATATATACAGATAGATAGATAGATAGATAGAAAGATATAAAGATAGAAAGATAAATAGAAAGATATATAGACAAATAGATAAATAGACATATAGATAAACAAATAAATAGATAGATAATTAGATAGTAAGATAGACATATAGATAGATAGATAGAGTGAGAGAGAAAGATAGAGGGATATAAAGATAAATAATTATATTGATATATAGATATAAAGATAGAGAGATAGATAAATAGTAAGATAGGTATACAAATAGATAGACAAATAGAAAGATATTGATAGACATATAGATAGGTAAATAGATATATAGATAGATAGATAGACATATAGATAGAAAGATTGATAGGCAGATTAATATACAGATTGATTGACAGATAGTTTAATTGATAGATAGATTGATAAATAGATAGATATATAACATTGATAGATAATTTGATATATAGATAGATAGATCGATAAAGGCATAGATTGAAAGTTAGATAGTAAGATTATTATACAAATTAATAAAAAGATTATTAGATATATAGATATACAGATAAATCATCATAAAGATAGACAGACAGATAGATAGATAGATAGATAGACATATAGATATACAAATAAATAGACATAGAGAAATAGATAGATATATAATTAGATACATAGGTAGATATATAGATAGAAAGACAGATAGACCAACATATAAAAAGACAGATAGACCAACATATAAAAAGATAGATAAATAGATAGAGAGATAGATAGATTTATAGAAATAAAGACAGATAGATAGATAGATAGATAGACAAAAATAGTTAGAAAGATAGAAAGAAAAATAGAAAGATTGAAAGATGAATACATTGATAGAAAGATTGATAAAAAGATTAATAGATAGTTTGAATATAGATTAATAAATAGACTGATATACAGATATGTAGATTGATCGATATACAAACAAATAGATTGATAGATACATAAATAGATAGATGGATAGATAGATCTATAAATTATTAGATAGATAGATTGATAGATGGATAGATAGACAAATATATAGATTTATAGATAGTCAAATAGATATACAGATAGATAGATAAATATATAAATAGATAGATAGATAGAAATATAGATATATAGATAGATATAATGATAAATAAATATGCAAATAGATAGACAGACAGATAGATAGAATGATAGATAAATAGATGTATAGATAAATAGATAGATATACAAATATATAGAATCATATATAGATAAAAAAAATAGATAAATAGAGAGACAAATTGATAAACTAATAGATCGAAAAAAATATGTAGCAAGATATACAAAAAGATAGATAGATAGATATATAGATAGATAGAAAAATAGATTGATAGACATATAGATAGATAGATAGATAGACAGATGGATAGATTGATAGATAGAGATAAAGATATACAAATAGATAAATAGAGAGATAGAAAAATTATTAGACAAAAAGATACATATATAGGTAGCTAGATTAACATATAGATAGACATACAGGTAGATAGATAGATAGCTAGACAGACAGACAAATAGATAGATATATAAATAGACAAATAGATAGATGGATAGTTAAATAGATCAATAGATGGATAGATTGATAAATAGAGAGATATATATATATATATATATATATATAGACAAATAGATAAACAGATAGATATATAAATTAATAGACAAATTAATAGACAAATTAATAGACTAACAGATAGAAAGATTGATAGATAAATCGATAGAGAAATTTATATATAGATTGATATAAAGGTTGATAGATAGATAAATAGATAGAAAGAAATAATGAAAGAAAGTTAGATAGATAGATAGATAGATAGAAAGACAAATAGACAGTTAGATTATATGAAAGATAAATATGAAGATTATTAGATAGATTGATTATCAAAGAGATAAACAGATAAAATACATAATAATAGACATATAGATAGATAGATAGAAGATAGAGAGATATACAGACAAATTGATATATAGATAAAAAGATAGTTAGATAGATAGATAGATAGACTAATATATAGATTGCTAGATAGATAGATAGAGAGACATATAGATAGACAAACACATATGTAGACAGATAGATCGATAGATAGATAGATAGATATACTATTAAAAATATAGATTGATAGATAGACAGAAAAATAGATAGATTGATATATAATGAACCATGTTATTTTCTATGTTTTTGCCGTGGTTTTTTTTCTATCATGGTTTATTGGATTGTGGATATATCACCATTATATGTTTTCTATTTTCTTCTTCTTCTGATTCTATTAAATCATAAACATCGAGAGTAGAATTACACAACAATAGATATTAGATAGACAGATATATCGATAGAGAAATTGATAATAGATAGACAAATAGATAGACAAATAGATAGATTATAAGATTGACAAATAAATAAATAGACTAATATATGGAAAGGCAATTAGATAGGTAGACATATTGATAGTTTAAAAGGTAGATAGTTACATAGATAGATAGGTTTAGAGATAGACATATATTCAAATAGATAGATAGACAAATAGAAATATAAATAGAGATATAGATAGATAAATAGATATATAGATAAACATATAGATAGATAGATAGCTAGACAAATAGTCATATAGATATATTGATAGATAGACAAATAAATATATAATCAAATAGACAAATACACAGATTGAAAGTTAGATAGACAATTAGTTAGATTAATAGATAGATAAATAGACACATTAACTAATAACTAGATATACTAAAACTCAAATAGAAAGATAGACATACAAATAGATATACAGATATTCAAATAGATAGATAGAAAAATTGATTGATAGATAGATAGACAAATAAACAAATAGTTAGATTGATTGAGAAATAATAAGATAGATAGATAGACAAATATATAGATAGACAGATATACTGATAGACAAATAAATAGGTAGAATATATAGATAGACTGATAGATAAGTAGACAAATAGATAAATAGACTTATAGATAAATAGATAGATAGACAAATAGACAAATAAGAAGATAGATAGATCGATATATATAAAGAAATAGATAGATAGATAAACAAATAGATACAGACTCATAGACACATAGACAGATTGTCACAAAGACACATAGATACATAGTCACATAGGAAGATACATAGATAGAGAGATAGATAGATAGATAGAGAGATAGATACAAAGATTTAAAAATAGATAGATAGGCAAAATGACATTTAGGTAGATAGACAAGTAGTAAAATAATAAGATAGATAGATATATAGATATACAAATAGACAGATAGACAATTTGGAAGATAGATATATAGACTAATAGATTCATAATTAGACATATAGATAGATTTTTTTTTAAAGGCTTTTATCATTTATTAAAGAAAACATACCCCTCACTTGTAGGCGGAGGAAAACCTTTACAACCTCAGAAAACTTATAAGACATACCATTTACAGGGCAATTCCCTAGCCGATAATACAGAGAAATTATCATTATTAAGATTAACTGAAGCGAAAGCCGCTCTCTTTGTGATTCTTCCTTATTATATGACAGTGAACAGCAGGAAGACTTTCCACACCAGCAGGTATATTCATCACAGCAACGGGAGGTCTCATGGCAGCAACAGAGTACTCTCTACATAGATATATGAACTGTGTACATGTTGTTCTCCCATGGCAAAAACAGACTGCATATATGGCAGCGACAGACTTTCCCCAGCTTCTTCTTTATTCTCCCATCATCCTAATATTTTGTTCAGGAAGGTTTTCCATGATATGTACTCCTTTATTTTATATTGTCTCTACATCTGTGTGGAGGCAGCTTTAGCAGCAGCCCTGGAGGCTCTTTTCTTCCCAAGTTTTAGACAGCAGCAGCATCAGCACTGGAGGCACTTTAGCAGCAGCAACAACAATGGAGGCAGTTTTAGTCAGCATATGGGGTAGTGCTGCCCATGTGGTCGGGCCTCTATCTCTCCTCTTCCCCGTGCGTCTGGCTCTTATCTTCACAAGTTTCCAGGCATCTTCCTTCCTCATATATTCACTGCCGATCCTATAACAAAACCAAAGAGAAAACAAAAAAAACAAAAAACGACCGTGCCTACCAGATCTTGACACCCTACTACCCTTATTCTTGATTAAACTTATACAACATAAGACTAAAGCTCCATAAAATTATCAAATTTTCCTCTTTAACATTCTACAAGGAAAAGACAGAATACATATTGTCCTGCAAGGAAAATCAAGCTACATCCTTTCTAAAGGGAAAATCGAATTCTGCCGAAATACAGAATTAGCACCTATTTTGGGTATGCAGAATTTCTAAAATTACATACATATTATTTTGACAACCTTACATTTTAGCTATGCACTATTCCACCGAAATGAAGAATTAACACATCCTACAATGGGATCTCCTTCATTTATACCCAATATGGCTCAATCTCCATCCTTCCATTCCATTTAATTGTGAGACAGAAATTCTCTGCAATGATGAATTCCCGCACAATCCAGCAGAAAGATGAGACTGTCATATCATTGGGTTCTGTTTATTTGTTCTAATATAAGGAAAACCCATTTTATCTAAACATGCTATTCCCTTTAGTTTATTTCTCATTATATTCTATATCTCCTCTAGTGGTGCCTATTTTAGATAGACTATCCGCTAGATTATTAGCTTCTCTATATATATGTATTATTGAGGCATTCAGTTCGTCCAAAAGACTAAGAATTACTTCTAGATCCTCTTCATACCTCCATAATATTTTCTTATTGATTACTGTATCAACTAGTAATTTTGAGTCTACCTGAACTTTAATGTTTTTAAAGTTTAGCTGCTTACATATCTCTAACCCTGATTTTAATGCTCTAATTTCTGATTCTAAAGCAGAGGAGGCTCTACTAGATCTGGTGAAAGCTCTCTGTACTGTCCCTGTATGATCTCTTATTACCCCGCCTCCTCCTGCTATTCCAGTGTCCCTGCTAAAACTCTCATCCATATTAAGTGAGAGTTTGCCAACCGGCGGAGCATTCCACTGTATACATTTAGCCCATTGCTGTTTTAAAACTTTGTATGTGAGATCCCATTCTTTCTCAATCTTCTTTTCTTGTTTCATTTCCTGTATAACTATCGGTTTTATTATTGATATATTACATATCTCCTTTCTAATATCTTTTATAATTTCTATTAAATTCATCCTTATATTTTCAAATTTACTTTTGTTTCGAGATTTCCATATGCACCAAATAATTATATGCGGCAATTTCTGATTAAGCCATTTCCTGGTGGGGCTTTTCGTGTATTCTTTTTCCCATTTTTTAACATTATCTATTAATCCATCATCTATTTTGCATATTCTTTTTTCCCCTTCCATCTCTCTCCATATTTCTGCTGTGATGGGTCCGTTAGAAAGCAAATGATCAGTTGTTTCAACCGCTTGTGAACAGCATTCGCATCTTGATGCCATGTTTATTCCTTTCTTTTGTATATTTCTATCTACAGGTATAGCATTCATTAAAGCCTTCCATGTGAAGGAACGCATTTTTTGCGGGATGTTTTCTTGCCATACCCATTTAAATAGAGTTTGAGCTGGTTTTTTCTTTCTGACCAAATCTTTTGCCGACTTGAGGGAAAAATTTCCTTGTGGTGTTAACGTCCATTTCCAGCCACTCTTCTTTAGTATAGAGTGTGAGTCTACTATCTCTTTTTGTTTTTCCATTGACTTCCAGCTATTCGAAACTTTCTTAGTGGTCTTATTCTTTTTATCTAAATATCTTGACCGCATATATTTAGCCCAAAGATTATCGCATTCTTTAAGTCTCCACCAACTTTTACAGTCCCAGGCAGCTGCCAAGTCCTGGAGGCTCATTAGACCTAATCATGCTTCCTCTTTTGGATAACAGATACTTTTCCAGTCCTTCTAGTGTAGTTTATTTCTGCCTTGTTTTTTACCCCATAAGAAGTTAGCCATTTCTGATTCAAGTTTTTTAATAAATTTTTTAGGGGGATGTATCACTGATAAAATGTGTGTTAACGTGCTTTGTAATACATGTGAAAGCAGCGTAATCCTCCCCCCGAATCCCAGGAGCTCTTCTTTCCATCCTGATATTTTCTTTCTAAGCTTATCTTGAAGGTAAGTTAGATATTCTTCCTTCAACCTTCCCTCATATATCGGACAACCTAAATACATTAATGCCCCTTTAATTTCTACGAAACCTGTAATATTTTTTATTTTATCTACTAACTTTAATTTTTCATTTTTAGCTAGCATGAACTGACATTTACTTTTATTAACCATTTGGACTGTCTCTTTTTCAAATATTTGAAGAAGATCTATAAGATTCATTAAAGACTTTTTGCTAGCATTAGTAAATATTATAAGGTCATCTGCGTAAGCTAAACAGCCTATTCTGGTTGTATTTCTTGGTTGTCTGAATGACATTATTTTACCTTCGAATATTTTCTTATTCAAGTTTCGTATTAATAGTTCTAAATAGATATCAAAAAGAAGGGGGGATAACGGATCCCCTTGCCTTAAACTTTTATTTGGTTTAAATTCCTCACTTAACTTACCATTTACCATGACTCTTACCCAAGTGCTTGAAATACATCTATATATTAGATCTATGGTCAGCTCAGAAAAGCCGAACCTTCTTAACACAAAGCAAAGGGTATCCCATTCCACTCTATCGAAGGCTTTCGATAGATCTAGTTTGACCACTAAGTTTTTTCCTCTAGATTTACCTCCTATTTCTTTCATCATTTCTGATGCAAGTTTTATATTTTCAAGCATTAACCTATTTTTAACAAAGCCCGTTTGTTCCTGAGATATTATTGAAGGTAAAATTAAGCTTAGCCTATTTTGTAATATTTTTGCCAATATTTTATACATAGCATTACATAAACTTATTGGTCTATAATCCTCACATTTCTGTGGTGATTCTTTTTTTGGAATTAAAACTATAAAAGATTTTACCCATGATTTTGGGATTTCCGCACCTACAAAAAAACTTGCAATTGCAGGGAGTAGCTCAGTTTTAATCGTATTCCAGTTTACCTGGAAAAAATAATTATTCCAACCATCAGGTCCTGCTGCACTATCTTTATCAAGACTAAAGATAGCCTCTTTAACTTCTGGTTCTTCTGGGATCAATTCCATTAATTGGTTTTGATCTTCCGTAATGGTCGCCCTAATCTCTTGCATTAGAGAATTATCTGTCCTACATGACTGACTACATAGTTGATTTTCAAAAAAATTTTTAAAGAGAGCTCCTATTTCCTTTTCATCTTCTACCCATTTTCCTTCTTTATTTATTAGACCTTTAATTTTGTTTTTTTGAGATTTTATTTTAGACATATTATAAAAAAATTTAGTATTGCGATCACCATCTTTTAACCATTTTATTTTTGCTCGTTGTTTCCAATAAATTTCTTCCATGTGTAATTTCAATCTCAGTTCTCCTTTAGCCTTACTTAATTCTATCAGAGTTTAATTATTATTAGTGGAGTCAAAATCTTGCTCCAGCTTGGCTACTTTTTCTTCTAGTTTTTTTAGCTCCTGGTTAAATTTTCCAAAAACCTCTTTATTCCATGTTTTTAAACAAGCTTTTAGCCTCAAAAGTTTAATTAATAGAACTTGCATCGGTTTACCCTCTGCTGGCTCTTTCCAAGACTCTCTGACAAGTCCTGCAAAGCAATCATGCTTTACCCACATATTTTGAAATTTAAAATTAGATGTATTACCCTGGTTACTTTGAATCGTGATAAGCATGGGGCTATGGTCAGAGCAAGTTCTATTTAGGTGTCTAAGCCCCGTAATCCCTTGTGAAGTGACCCACTTTGTGTTACACATTATCCTATCCAGTCGAGCCCAGATAACTCCTCTTTTTTTCTAATTATTGCACCAGGTATATCTCGAACCAGTGAAATCAATTTCCATTAGATTAGTAATGGCTATTGTGTCATTAAATTGTTTCATGGCTACCTTATCCGGTGATTTTCCACCCTTCTTTTCTTGAGGGCTTCTAATTATGTTAAAGTCACCTCCTATAATCCAAGGTAAATTTCTACTTGCTATATCTTTCATTTCTTCCCATAAAGCCAACCTAGATTGTTTGTCATTTTTTGCGTAAACTGCTGAGATTATTTGATTTGTGCTCTTATCTAATTTGAAATGTACTATTTGTTCAGTATCTTTTATTATTTCAATTTACCGTGCCATAAAATCCAAAGTTTACTATTTAGGTTAGCATGAGCCTTATTAAATCCTAAAAGTTATCTATATTTATTTATTTGATCTTGCAGGACCATTGGTTCTGCAATAATCAATAGTGAGATTTTATGTTCATTAATTAAAAGTCTTAATCTATTAATCGTGGGGCTATTAGCTACCCCCATAACATTCCAATATAGGCATCTATGCATTAAAAATTAATTTAGCTTGAGCTCGAGTTGTACACTTAGATTCATAAGACATGTTAGCATATTTTTTCGTATTTCTTACTGTTTTAGGAGTGTGAGGAATTTCATGCCTAATCTCATATATTTTACCTATTTTCCGAGCACCATGACCATTTGCTTTAGGGCCTCCATGGATTGGGTTCTTGAAAGGTTCCCCCAATCTTCATTATAAATATATATATCGTCCTTTGCTTTCACCTCAGGCTCGTCTTGAGATACATCACCCTTATGACTTGAAGGGCAACTAAAAATTACCGAATCTTCTTCAGGAAAATCCAGAAGATCCTCGTCTATCCACGCATAATCATCAAGTTTTTCTTTCAATACAATTCTTGTTTTAGATGTTTTTTTATATTTTCTCTTGTGTTTTACCTCCTCTCATCCTTTTTTAAAGCTAACATCATTCTCTATCCCCAAGTTAGTCTCTATCAGGGTTCCTTCTTCTTGGGTAATATTTGGATAATCTGGTGGGATGCTTGATATTATTCCATTGTCCAGATCTCCCTTCGGCTGGATATTTTGTTTGAGAAGTGAAGCCTCCTCTTTCCTTACCCATTGCATCCCCTTCCTACCTCCTCCTTCATGCTGCTGCCCGTTGTTATGCACTTTTTTCCCCACCTTGCACGATAAATTATCATGCCCGAGCCTCTTACATTTTGTACAGTAGGGGGGAGGCTTTCGGGGATGACAGTTTGCCAAAACCCCTCGGCCTGTTCCCCTTCACCACTACCTATCCATACTTTGTCAGGCGGTTTAGTTAAGAGGTTTAGCTCGACACATACACATGCTTTATTCGGCCTTGACATGGTTCTTGTGGCTTCATCTCGTGACATGGGCTTACCAAAACATGATGAAATTGCATAGAGAGATGTTTCAGAGAAAAGATGGAGTGGCAGAAAAGGCAATGTAAACCATACCGGGACTATAGGCGCCTCTTCAAGAGGAGTAAAATCCTTTGTCCACTTCAGTATACGCATAGGGAAGCCATCAACTTGCCATAATCCACTCTGCCATAGACGATATTGATCTTCCAGTAGAGAGCATTGGAGCACGACATGTTTGGCATCGAAATCAGCAAATTTCACCTTCTCCTTGAGCTTTAAATTGTCGATGAATTTCTGAACTCCAATCGCGCGAGGCCTGCCGTGAGAGAACTTACCAACGAGCATGTATTCGAAAGGTTCTAAGAGCCTTTGAGATTCCTCGGCAGAGAAGATGATGGTCGGGAGCCCGTTTTTGTTCCCTTGAATTCGTGAAATCGGCGCGGATCCCTTCACCATCGAGGCAAAAGACTTATTATTTAATAATAAGTCGGATTTTTCCATTCTCACCTTGAGTTGGGCTTGGTTTGAACAGTAATGGAGTGTTCTTCTTTCTTTGTTGCACACTCCAGCAGTTACACATAAACTATACACTATCAAACAGCAATTAACGAAGCAATTTGCGCAATAAATCCCTCAACTGTTCGCATAACAGTTTACTAATCACGAGAAAATAACGCTAGAGAAAAACTCAGGAAAATCACGAGAGGATTTTCGCGAGAGAACCAAGAAGCACTTCCGGCTTCTAATTTAGTTTATTATTTCTTACACGAAGCAATTCACACGATAGTTTATTCAATTCAAGGAGCACTTCCAGCAAGATAATCACAAGATAAAAACAATTAGAGATAAAAACAAGGTAGTTTGTGCTTAGACGAACCAAGGAGCACTTACACGAACCAAGGAGCACTTCCAGCAAATCACGAAGCAATTTACACGATATTTCACCCAGCAATTCACATTAACAGTTTATTCAAGATAATCACAAGATAAAAACATTAGAGAGAAAATCATGAGAGAACCTATATCGAACAGCAATTCACGAAGCAATTTGCACAATAATTCATTCAAGAAATTCACATAACAGATTATTTAAGATAAATCGCGAGAGAGAAAATCTAGAGAAAACCGCAAGAGAATTTTCGCCGAGTTTTCACGAGAGCAAGGGTTTTTGTGCAAAACTGAAAAGTTTGAATTAAATTAAATTGACATATAGATAGATTAATAGATTGCTAGATATATAAATAAATAGATATATAGATACATAGATATATAGATAGACATGTAGACATATATAGAGAAATACATATAAAAAGATAGGCAAATAGATAGATAGCCTAATAGATAGATAGACAGATAGACAAATAGTTAGATAAATAGATAGATAAATAGACAAATAGACAGAAATATAAATAGATAGATAGGTAGATAGACACAAATATAGATAGACATATAGACAAAGAGACAAGTAATTAGTTATATAGAAAGATATATGCATAAATTGATAGACAGATAGATAGGTAGGTAGGTAGATAGAAAAAAAGATATATAGGAAGATATACATAAAAATAGATAGACAGAAAGTCATATAATTAGATACATAGGTAGATAGATAAAAAAGCAGAAAGAAAGATTGTCAGTAATATAGATAACAAATTGATAGCAAGATTGATAGTAAGATAAATAGATAGCCAAAAAGATAAATAGATAGATAGTTAGAAAGTTAGTCAAATAGACATATAAATAAATAAATAGATAAATAGTTAGTTAGTTAGTTAGTTAGATAGACAGATAGACAGATATATAGATCGACAGATAAATAGATAGATTGTAAGATTATTAAATAGGAATGTAGATAGATTGATAGACAGATAGATAGATTGATTGATTGATTGATTGATAGATAGATTGATTGACATATAGATAGATTGGAAAATAGATAAATAAATACATAGACAAATAGATAGATAGATAGACAGATAAACTGATAGACAGAAAGATTGATAGCAAGATTGAAAGATAGGACAGATAGAGATATAGAGAGATAGATAGATATTTAGATAGATAAATAGACAAATAGATAGAGAGATAGATAGATAGATAGCTACATTGATATATAAATAGATAAATAGATTGAGCAACATACTGATAGATAGAAATATAGTTAGACAAGTAGATAGATATATAGATATATAAAATGATAGGCAATAAGATAGATATAATGATAGATAGTAAGATAGATAGATAGAAAGTTACAAAGATAGATAGATAGACATATAATCATTTTGAAAAATAGATATATAGATAGATAGATAGAATAATCTACTTATAGATAGTTAGGTAGATAGGTAGTTACACAAATCAACATATAGATAGATAGTTAGTTAGTTAGATAGATTGATAAATATACAAATAGATTGATAGACAAATATATAGATTAACAAATATATAAATAAATTCTTAGATAGATGTGAAAATAGATAGAAAGAAAGATTCAAAGATATATCGATTAATAAATATATAGATAGATATATAAATTGATAAATAGATAAACATATAAATATATAAACAAATTGCAAATAGATAGATAGACAAATAGAGAGATAGATAAATACACATGTAGATAGATAGAAAGGTACACAGATAGATAGATAGACAGATAGACAAATAGATAGATAGACAGATAGAAAGATAGAAAGATAGATATATAAACACATAGACAGATATAAAGATAGATATATTGATAGAAAGACAAATAAATATATAGACACATAGACAGATAAAGAGATAGATATATAGATAGATAGACATATAGCTTGATTTTCATATGGACATATAGATATTAAGATAGACAAATAGATAAATAGATAGATAGAGAGATAAATAAATAGATAGATAGATAGGTAGTTATATAGAAAGACTGACAGATAGATAGATAGATAGATAGACTAATAGATAGATAAACAAAATGATAGATAGACAAGTAGACATATAGACAAATAGACATAAAATAGATAGCAAATAGATAGATAAATTGAGTGATCGATATTCAAACAAATAGATAGATAGATAGAAAGACAGAAATACACATAGATAGATAGAAATATAGACATATAGACTAATATAAGATAACTAGAGAAACATATAACTAGATAGATAGGAAAATAGATAGATAGACAATAGATATATATATAAAAAGATAGAAAGATATATAGATAGACAAATAGACAAATAAATATACAAATTGATAGTAAGATATATATATAGATAGTTAGTTAGATAAATAGACATAAAGATATATAGATTGATATATATATATATAGATAGATAGACATATAGATTGATACACATATAGACAAATGAACTTATAAATAGATAGATAGGCAAATTGATAGAGATATAGATAGACAGATATATAAATAAATAGATATATAAATATATAGATAGATAGATAAATAAATTTATGGTTAGAAATACATATAGATATATAGATAGATAAACAAATAGATAGATTGACAAAGAGAATGAAAAAAAAATAGATAGATAGAATGATAGACAGATAGATTGATTGATTAATAAATAGACATAAAGATAATTGGACATATAGATAGATAGACATATATATATATATAGATTGATACATAGACATACAGATAAATATATAGAAATATAGATAGAGAGATAGATAAATAGATAGACAGATAGATTAATATATAGATAGATAGATGGAAAGACACAAAGAGATATAGATAGATAGATAGATAGTTAGAGATTGAAACACACACATATATATATAGATAATTAAATATATAGATAGACATATAGATGGATACACAAATTGAAAGTTAGATAGATAAACATATAGATAGATAGATCGATAGACAAATGGATAAATAGATAGATAAAAATATGGATAGATAGATAGTTAGATAAAAAGATAGATAGATAGATAAATAGATAAATAGATAAACAAATAAACTAGTAGATAAAAGGTTATATAGAAAGATAGATAGATAAATAGATATATATATTTACTATTTCAAATGACAAATAGATAGATAAACGCATAGAGCGATAGTAAGACAAATTAATAGATAAATATATAATTTGATAGATATATAGATAAGTAGATAGAGAGATAGATAGATAGACATATAGGTAGATAAACAAATAGACTGAAGACAAATTGACAGATAGATAGATTGATTGATAGATAGACAATATATAGATAGATAAATATATAAACAAATAGATAGATAGATAATAGATCAACAGATAATATATATACATATATATAAATAGACATATAGGTAGATAAATATATATATATATATATATATATAAAGATAGATAGATAAAAAAGTAGATAGATAGGAAGTTAGATAGATATACAAATAAAGACATAGTCATATAGATAGAGAGATAGATAGATAATGGGATTGAAACATCGATTGACATATAAATAGATAGATAAATATATAGATAGAAAAATTGACAGATAGAAAGATAGAAAAATATAGATAGATAGAGAGATATATAGATAGACAAACATATAGATAGATAGATAGAAAAAAGTAAAATAGATTGATAGATAGTATAATAGATAGATTGATTGATTGAAAAATAAATTGATAGGTAGATAGATATATCAATAGAAATATAGATAGATAGATAGACAAAGACATATAAATAGATAGACAGGTAGAAAGATAGATAGAATGATAGATATATAGTTAGACCAATAGATAGATAGACAGATAGTCAAATAGCCAAATAGATAGATAGACATATAGATAGATTGATATATAGATAGATATATAAATAGAAACATAGATTGATTGATAGATAGACTTATATACTATTAGATAGAAATATAAATAAATATTGAGATTGAAAGAAAGATAAACATATACATAGATAGTTGGATGGATAAACACATAAACTTATAAACTAATATACATATTGAAAGACTGAAATATAGATTGATAGATAAATTGAAAGATTGAAAGATATACATATAGACATATAGATACATATATTAATTTATAAATAGATAGATAAATAGATAGACAAATAGATAGATAGACAAAAAGAGAAAAGATAGATAGAGATATAAAAAGACATACATATAGATAGATAGATAGACTAATATATAGATAGATATATAAATCGATATATAGACAAATAGATAGACAAATAGACCAATAGATAGATAGATAGACATATAGATATATATATATATATATATATATAGACTAATAGATAGATAGATAGATAAATAAACAGAAAGATAGATGACAAATATATATATGGATAGATATATGTACATATATATATATACACACATACACACACACACACACACACACATATATGTGTATGTATGTATATATAATTAGATTGAATTATAGACTGATAGACAAATAGAAAGATAGATAGTTAAATAGTTACAAATATAGAAAGATAGACAAATAGACATTTATACAAATATATAGATAACCAAATAGACATATAGACAAATAGACACGTAGAAATATATAAAAATAGATGGATAGACAAATAGATAGATAGTTAGATAGACAAACATATACATAGATAGATAAATCAACATATTTAAAAATATCAAGATAGATAGTTAGACAAATATAAAATTAGACAAATAGATAAATAGACATTTATACACATTGACACATAAATAGATAAACAGGTAGACAGATAGACAGATTGACACAGAAAGTTTGATAGATAGATAGATAGACTAATAAACAAATAGACATATTAACATATAGACAGATAGATTGTATAAATATCAAGATATAGACAAATATTTTGATAGAGAGATAGACATATAGATATATATACATATAAAAAAGATAGGTATATTAATATATAACCCTATATTAAGATAGACAGATTGAAAGTGAGACAGAAAGATAAAAAGATAGATAGAGAGATAGATAGATAGATAGACACATAGACATAGGTAGATAAATAGATAGATAGATAGATATCTTGATAAATGGAAAGATAGATAGACAAATAACATGTATATTGATAGAAAGATAGACAAATAACATGAATATTGATAGAAAGATAGACAAATAAATAGAAAGATTGATAGATATATAGATTGATTGATAGAAATATAGGTATATAGACAGACAGTTAGACAAATATATAAAAAGAAACATAGATAGATAGATAGATAGATAGATAGAAAGATTTCCAAAAGGACTAATAGAGAGATAGCTAGATTGATAGATAGATAGATTAATAGACATATAGATAGATAGATAGATAAATAGATTGACATATAGACAAATAGATTGATATGTAGGCAGATAGATAAATAGATATAGATATAGATAGATAGATAAATAGACTGATATATAGATATAAATATACACAGATAGATAAATAGAAAGATAGATATATAAATAGGCAAATAGATAGATAGAAAATAAGAAAGACAAATATATATATATATATATAGTTAGACAAATATTCAGACAGATACATAGAAAGACAAATAAACACAAAATAGATAGATATATAGTTAAATAGTTATATAGACAAATAGACAAATTGATAGATAGACAAATAGATAAATACACAGACATAAATGGAGATAGATAGATAGATAGGTAATTAGGTAGATATATAGATTGGTAGATAAATTGATAGGTAGATAGAAAGATTAAAAGAGTAATAGTTTGATAGATAGATACATTGATAGATAGATCTATATATATTCGAAAGATAGACTTATAGACAATTAGATAGATAGATAGATAGATAGACAAATAAAAGATAGATTGTTAGTTAGACAAATAGATAGATAGATAGATACACACAAATAGATGGATATAAACATTGACTTTTAGAATGATAGACTAATAGCTTAGTAGAAAGATTGATAGATTGAAAGATTGATATAGAAACAAATAGACAAATAGATAGATTGATAGATAGACAAATAGACAAATAGATTGTTAGATAGATACATCGATAGACAACTAGACAGATAGATAGATAAACTAATTGATAAATAAAAGATAAACATATAGATATATTTGATAGAGTTATAGACAAAAAATAGATAGACAGATAAACAAATAGAAAAATTAATATATAGACTAGTAAAAAGATAGATTGATATATAGATAAATAGATTGATTAATAGACTAATAGATTGATAGATAGTAAGATAGTTAAATAGTTAGATAGATAGACAGATAAACAAATAGAAAAATAGATAACTAGATAGACACATAAACTTATAGACTTTAGACTATTAGACATTTAGAGAGATAGACAAATAGACAAATAGATAGATATATTTACAGATAGATAGATTGATAATTAGACAGACATATAGATAAATAAATTGACATATAGCCAAATAGATAGATAGATAAATACACACATAAACAAATAGAAAGATAGTAAGATAGATAGACATATTGATAAATAGACAGATAGATTGATAAATAGATATACACATACATATAAAGAAATATAGACAAATAGACAAATAGACCGATATATTATTAGATAGTTACATATATATATATATATATATTCATAGATTGTTAGTTTGATAGATTGATAGAGAAACAAATATTCAAATAGAAATATAGATAGATAGATATAGATAGATAGAAAGATAGATACATATATAGGCAGATAGATAGATAGAGAGATAAACAAATAGACATATAGAAAATATAAAGATATATAGGCAAATAGATAAACAAATATACATATAGATAAATAGATATATAAGACACATATATAGATAGACACATAGATAGATTGATAGATAAATAGATTGATATATAAATAGATAAAGAGAAAGAATGAAAATTATATATAGATAGACAAATATATAGATAGATTCATAGATAGATAAATGCAAAATAGAAAGACAGAAAGACAAATAAATAGATAGAAAAATAGATAGAAAGATACATAGACAAATAGATATATTGATAGATAAATAAATAGAGAAATAGATAGATAGACAATTAGATAGTTAGATAGATGGACCAATTGATTTATAGATAAATAGACTTATTATAGTTAAATAGGCATATAGACAAAAAAATATAGATAGATAGAAAAATAGTCAAATTGATATAACGACAAATAGAAATATAAATAGATAGATAAATAAATAGGTTGATTGATAGACTAAAAGAATAATAGATATAAAGATAGTTAAATAGTTAGATAGATAGACAGATAAATAGATAGACATAGAAATAAATGGATAGAGAGATAAACTTATAGACTTATAGACTAATAGACATATAAAGAGATAGAAAAATAGACAGATGATAGAAAATTAGATAGACAGATAGGTAGATAGACAAATAGATAGAAATATTGATTGATTGATTTATAGGCAAGTAAATAGATACATATATAAATAGATAGATACATATAAAGAAGTATAGACAGATAGAAAGAAAGACACATAGATAGTTAGACAATTACATAGACATATAAATAGATAAATAGAGAGATAGATAGACATATAGACAAATAAAAAGAAAGATATATAGACACATAGATAGATAGATAAATTTATATAATGATAGACTATTAAACAAATATAGATTTAAAGAGTTAGACAAATAGACCATTAGAAATATAGACATATTAATAAATAGACAGATAGACACATTGATAAATAGATAGATATATAGATAGATAAATAGATAGATAGATAGATTGCCTAATAGAGAAATAGATAGATAGATAGATAGACAAATATAAAGATAGATAGATACACACGTATATATTTAGATAAATAGAGAGATAGATACATAGATAGATAGATAAACAAAATGTTTGTTACATAAATAGATAGATAGTCAAATAAACTCATAAACAAATGGAAGAAGGACTAATAGAGAGAAGGATATAAAGTTGGATAGATTAATATATATATAGAAAGATCGATCGACTAATAGATAGAAGTAAATATAAACACATAGACAGATAAATAGATAGACCGACAGACTGATAGATAGATAGATAGAATGATAGATAGATTGAGTTTATAAATTGATAGACAGATAGATAAATAGATAGATAGACAGATAAACATATAGATAAATAATAAATAGACAGATAGATAGATACATAAATAAATAAATAAATATATATATATATATATATATGTTGATTGATAGACAGATAGTCAATACCTAGATAAAGATATAGATAAAAAAATAGACACATAAGATATAGACAAATAGATAGATAGATATATATATATATATATATATATATTATATATATATATATATATAGACACATAAATATATCGACACATAGTATATATATATATAGGTAAAGATAAATAAGAAGATAGATAGATATATATAAATATATATATCGACATATAGATAGACAGACAGATAGATAGATAAATAGATATACAAATCTAGAAATAAACATATAGATAGATAGAAAAATAGATTAAGAGATTGGAAACATAGATAGATAAAAACACAAATAGACAAATAGATAGATAATAAGGTAGACAAATATATAGAGTAGATAGATATATAGACAAATAGACATATAGACACATTAAAGTAAAATAGACATAGAAAAATAGATATATAGATATATAGAAAGATAGATAGATAAAAAATAGATATATAGATAGTTAGATAGTTTGATAGAAATACAAAAAAAAGATATATAGTTCGACAATTACATTGATAGATAGATAGAAAAATAAAAATATAAACAAATAGATAGAAAGATAGATAGATTTACAATTATATAAATAGAAATATAGATAGATAGACATATATACAAAATATATATATATATATATATATAACATATAAAGCGATATACTGATAGACATATATATAGATAGATATATAGAGTGATTGATTGATTGACAGATATAAACATAGACTAATTGACTGATATAATAAAAGACATATATACACATAGACTGATAGACTAATAAATTTAAGTATATATAGATAAATAGAAAGATAGAGAAATAGACAAATAGATACATAAACACATAAATTTATATACAAATAGATAGATACACATATATATAGATATGCAAATAGACAAATAGAGTGATAGACAAATAGATAGATAAATAGATAGGTAATGATGTATAGACAGATAGGTAGATAGATAGATAGACAAATAAATACATAAATAGATATTAAAATAAATAAAAAGACATATAGACTAATAGACTAATAGATAGTTAGAGAGTTTGATAGAAAATTAGATAGATAGATAGATAGTAAGAGTGTTAAACAATTATATAGCGAGACAGATAGATAGAAAGACATATAGATAGATTCATAAATTCATAGATTGGTAGATAGACATAAAAACAAATAGATAGATAGACAAAAATATAGATAAATAGATAGACAGAATGATAAATAAATAGATAGATAGATTGATTGATTAACATAAATATAGATAGACAAATTGACAGACAAATAGCTAAATAAATAGATTGACAGATAGACATTTAAATAGATAGACAGATAGATAGTTAGAGTGATAGAGATATAGATAGATAGAATTAAAGATACATAGATGGATATATATATATATATATATATATATATATTAAATAAAGATTAATAGATAGTTAGATATTTAGATAGATAGATAGATATACAGATATATAGATAGACAAAGAGACATATAAACAAATAGATATATAGAGAGATAAATAGAATGATAGACATATAGCGAAATAGACATATAGATAAATAGACAGACAGATGGATAGATAGATAGAAAGATAGGCACATAGACATATAGATTGATAAACATATATACAAATAGACTAAAAGACAGATAGACATATAGACACAAAGTCTGAGAGACTAATAAACTAAAAGAAAGATAGAATGATAGATTGAAAGAAAGATAGATAGAAAGAAAGATAGATAGATAGATAGGTAGGTAGGAAGACAGATAGACAGATAGATAGATAGACAAATAGATAGAAAGAAATATAGATAGGTAGGTAGATAGATAGATAGATAAATAGATCGATATACATTTAGATAAATAGATAGATACACGATAGATAGATGGATAGATAGCTAGGTAGATAGGCAGATAAGCAGATAGCTTGATAGGCAAATAGATTAATTGATAGATAGATAGATAGACAGATAGATAGATAGACATATAGATAAATTGATAGATTTACAAATAGAAAGATACACAGATATATAGAAAAATAAATAGATTGATAGATAGATAGGTTGATAAATAGATAGATATATAGAAAGATATATAGCCAGATAAATACACAGATTGATAGACAAGTAGGTACATATATAGACAGATAGTTATATAGATATATATCCATATAGACAGATAGATATATAAGTAGATAGATAGATAGATATAAAGATATATAGATTGATAGGCAAATAGACATATAAAAAAATATATAGAAATATAGATAGACAGATAGAATTATAGATAGATAGATAGATTAACACATAGACAGACAGTTAGAAATATAAAAAGATAGATAAAGAGATATATAGAAAAACATAAAGATATATAGACACATAGACAAATAGATAGATATAGATAAGCATATATACAAATAGAAAGATAGAAAGAATAGATAGATAGATAGATAGACAGCAAGGCATATAGATATATAGACATATATATTTATAGATAGTTAAATAGATAGACATATAGATAGATAGTTAGATAGAAAGATAGACAGATACAAAGATAAGTAGATTATAGATATACAAATACATAGATAAATAATATATATATATATATATATAGAAAAAAAAGATGGATAAATAGATAGACACAATGATAGATAGATAGATAAGAAGATAGGCAGATAGATAAATAACCAAAAACACTGATAAACAAATATATAAAAAAGATAAAAAGACACATATACTGATAGACTAATAGATTTAATGATTATTAAATCATTAGACTGATAGATATTTAGACAAATAGACATGTAGACAGATAGAAAGAAAGATAATTCATTAGATAGTTAGACCAATAGATAATTAGACAGGCAGACTAATAGATAGATAGATAGACAAATAGATATTTTTAAAGATAGACAGATATATAGAATGATAGATAGACATATAGTTAGATAGATAGATAAATACAAAGATTAATAGATACATATTCATATAGATAGATAGAAATATAGTAAAATAGATAGATATAAATAGATAACAGATCGCTGTAAAGATAGATTGACAAAGAGATAGATAAATAGACATAAAAAAATATACAGATTGACAAAGACATAGATAAATAGACAAATTGATAGATAATCAAATAACTAATAGACAGATAGATTAATACACAGATAGATAGATAGATAGACAAATAGACTGATACACTAAAATACGTTAAATAGTTTAACAGATAGATAGATTAAATTGTAGATAGATAGATAGTTTGATAAATAAATAGATTAATATATATAAAGATAGATAGTAAGATAGTTACATAGATAGATAGATAGATAAAATATAGACATTAAGATAGATAGATATGCAGATAGATAGATAGATAGATAGATAAAAGATAGACAAATAGAAAGATAGAAAGATAGATAGAAGATAGACAGATAGATAGCTAGAATGATAGATAGTTAGACAAATAGTTGGAGAGAAAAATTGAACGATAGAGATAAAGATAAATAGATGTATATATAAATAGACAGATATGCTGATTGACTGATAGATAGATAAACATTTAGATATTTTGATAGATAGATAATTAAATAGATAGATAGATCGAAAGATAGAGTTAGATAGTTGTATAAATAAAAAGACATATAGACATTTAGATAAATAAACAAATAAACATATAGATATATAGCCAGCTAGACAAATAAATAGATCGATAGATATACATACAGAATGATAGAAAGACATATAGATAGTTAGATAGAAAGATATATATACAAATTGATAGACAGACAAATAGAAATATAGATATAGAGATAAAGAGATAAACAGGTAGACTGATAAACAAATACATAGCTAGAGAGATAAATATATAGACAGATAGACAAATAGATATATAGATAGATAGATTGATTAATTGATAGACATGTAGACACATACATACTTTGACAAAGAGATAGATAGATAGAGATATAGACACATAGACACAAAGATACACAAACTAATAGATAGTTTCACATATAGACAAATACAATTATAAATTAATAGATAGATAGAAAAATAGATAAATAGATAGATAGATACATAGACGCATGGATAGACAGACAGATAGACAGACAGATAGATAGATAAAGAGACACATAGAAAAATATATAATTAGACAAATAAAGAAACTGATATATACACAGATAGATAGAAAAATAAATAGATAGATAGTTAGTTAGTTAGACAGATATATAGATAGATAGACACATAGATAGACAGACTAATCGCTAGAAAAATAGATAGATTGTTAGAAAGTTAGTAGAAATAAAGATAGATAGATAGATATACAAGTAGATAGATAGATATATAGATAGATCGATAGATAGAATGATAGACATATATATAGTTTGATAGATTTACAATTATGCAGAAAGATAGATAGATAGATAACTAAATTGATAAATAGATAGACAGAAAGATAATTTAATATATAGATTAATAGTTATTCAAATAGACAAATAAACAAATAGATAGGTAGACAAATAAAAATATTGATATACATATTGATAGAAAGTCAGATAAAGAAATAGACAGATAGATAGATAAATAAATAGATAGATAGATAAATATTTAGATAAGCAGATAAAAAGAAAGAAAGATAGATAGATATATATAGATAAATAGACTCATATATAATAAATAGATAGTTAGTTAATTAGATAGATAGATAGATAGATGGGAAAATAGTCAAATAGATAGGTAGATTGATAGTTAGAAAAGTAGATAGATATACAAATATATAAAAATACAATAGCTAGATAGAAAAATAAACTAAAATATAAATTTATAGATAGACAGATAGTTGATAGACTGTTAGATAGATAGAAGGATTGATATATAGCTAGATAGATAAATAAGTAGATAGAAAAATAAATAGATAGATAAATAGATAGACACATAAATAGATAGACACAAAAATAGATAGATAGATAAATTGATAGAGAGTTACAAAAAGATAAATAAACACATGGACATATAGACAGATTAACCAATAGACAAATAGATAGAAAGATATATATATATAATCAATAAATAGAGATAGACTAATAGAAAAATAGGCAGATAGACAAATAGAAATATAAATAGATAAATAGATAAATAAATAGACACATAGATAGATAGATAGACAGATAGACAGATACATAGATAGATAGATAGAGACATAATTAGATAGTCACATAGAGAGATGGACAGATATATATATATATATATATATATATATAGAAAGATAGACTAATAGAAAAATACTAAGATAGATAGATATACAAATAGACTGATATACATTAAGATAAATAGTTAGATATAAATATTTATAGATAAATAGATCTATAAATAGAGAGTTAAATAGATATATGCATATATAGATATTCAATTAGATAGATATATAAATAGCCATATCCACAAATAGAGTGATAGATACCTAGATAGATAGATAGATAATAGATATATGTGCATATTGATAGATAGATATATAAACATATAGATAGATACATAAATATATAGGCAGATACAGATATATAAAGATAGAGACAAAAATAGATAGGTAGATAGAATGATTTACATATAGATAAATAAACTGAAAGATAGATGGATAGTAATATAGATAGTTAGATAGCTAGATATATAGATAGATAGATATGTAGATAGATATATATACAGATTGATAGCTAGAAAGATAAAAAGGAAGAGAAATAGATAAAAAGACAAATAGAAAGATAGATAGACAAATAGACAAATGAATATCTAAATAGATAGATTGATAATTAGAAATATAGAAAGAAAGGTAGTTAGATAGTTTGACATATATTTAGTTAGATCGATAGATAGAAAGATAGATAGATATATAGTTAGTTAGATTAATAGGTAGACATATAGACTTTTAATAAAATAAACAAATAAAAAGCTAGATATATAGATGGATAGACAAATATATACATAGATAGATTGATATATAGATAGATAGATAGACAGATAGATTACTAAATAGATAGACAAATAAATATATAGACAAATAAAAATATAAATAGATAGATAGATAGATAAATAGATTTAGTGATAGACTAATAGAAAGCTAGAGATATAGATAGATAGACTGATAGATAGTTATATAGATCGATAGATAGATAGATAGATAGATATACAAATAGATAGAAGGTTAGATAGATAGATAGATAGACAGATATATAGATAGCCAAATAGACACATAGACATTTAGTTAGATAGATAGATAGATAGATGGAAAGAAAGATAGATAGATATGTAGATAGACAATTAGACAGATAGACATATAGATAGATAGACACTTAGATAGATAGACATGCATAGATAGATAGATATATATATATATAGATAGACATGTAGATATATAGATAGATAGATAGATATACAAATAGATAGATAGACAGACAGGTAAATAGATAGATAGATAAATAGATAGATACATAAATAGATAAATAGATACATAGATACACATATAGATAGATATATGGATAGATAAATAGATTCAATGATTGATAAATAGATTAATGGATAGCTAGATATACAGATAAACAGATAGACATATAGACATAAAGATAGTTTGAAATATATATAGATACATATATAGACAAATAGATTGATATATAGATAAATAAATAGATAGATAGTTATATAGATAGTCAAATATATAGATAACATATATACAAATATGCAAATTGATAGATGGGGATATATAGGGATTAACAGATAGATAGCGGAAAGCCCATTGCACATTTGTTTTTGTTTGAGCAGCCTATCTTTTTTAACAAGCAAGTTCCCTCAGGCCATCCAATCCCCTATCTCAGTTCTTAGTTGAGAGATTAGGCAGCAAAAGAGCAGCTCGGAAGCTTAATGGATATATAGATAGATAGATTGACAAATAGATAGATAGATTTACATATAGAAAGATAGATAGATAGATAGATAGTCAAATAGATTAAAAGATAGTCAAATAGACATATAGTTATATAATCATATAATAGATAGATATATAAACAGAGAGCCAAATCAAAATATAGTTAAATATATAGATAGATATATAGATATATAGATTTATAGATATATACACAATTAGATAGATAAATAGTTAGATATCTAAATATTTAGATAGATAGATAAATTAGTAGTTAGATAGATATGCGAATAGACAAATAAATAGATAATAGATAGATAATTAGATAAATAGACATATAGATAGATAAATATATTACATATAGATTGATAGATAAATATCTATATATCGATCAATCTATCTATCTATGTATATGTCTGTCTATGTAATAATATATTTATCTATCTATCTATCTATATCTCTCTATCTATATTTCTATCTATCTATTTATCTATATATCTTTCTATAAATCTGTCTATAAATCTATATATAATCTAACTATCTATCCATCTATCTATTTGTCTATCAATCTATCTATCAATCTATCTATCAATCAGTTAATCAATTTGAATATCAATGTGTCTATCTATGTATCTTTATATCTATTTGTAGATCTATTCATCTATTTATCTATCTATCTATATATCAATCAATCAATCTATCTATTTTTCTATCAATCTATATAATTTGTCTATCATTTTGTCTATCAGTTAATCAATATATATGATGATCAATTTATCTATCAATCTATATATCAATTTGTCTATAATTTTATATATTAATCTATCTATCAAATTGTCTATCAATCTATCAATTAATCTATATATTGATCTATATATCAATCAATCTATCAATTTGTCTATAATTTTATATATTAATCTATCTATCAAATTGTCTATCAATCTATCAATTAATCTATATATTGATCTATCTATCAATCTATCTATTAATCTGTCTATTAATCTAGCTATTAATCTATCAATCTATCAATCTATCAATCTGTTTATCAATCTATATATCATTCTATGAATCAAATTGACTATATATCTATATATCTATCTATCTCTCTATCTATTTGTCTATCTATCTAAGTATATATCTATCTAATTATCTACCTAACTATCAATCTATATATCTACCTATCTATCGATATATATATATATATATATCTATCTTTCTATCTTTCTATCTTTCTATTTGTCTTCCTTTTTGTCTATCTATCTATCTATCTATATATCTATCTATCTTTTTGTTTATTTATTTGTATATCTATCTATCTATCTATTTGTCTATCAATATAGCTTTTAATATAACTATAAATCAATCTATCTATCGGTCTATCAATTTATCTATCAAACTATCTATCTCTCTCTATCTATCATTTTTGTAAATTTGACTATTTGTCTTTCAGTCTATTTATCTGTCTATCTATTTGTCTATCTGTCATTCTATATTCTTACCTGACTATTTACTTTCCTAATTTTCTATCTATCTATCTATTTGTCTGTCTATCCCTTTAATTATCTATAAATCTATTTGTCTATCTATCTATTTATCTATCTATCTTTGTATCTATCTATATATTATCTATTTATCTATCTCATAATCTATATTTCAATCTTTCTTTCTATCTTTATGTGTATTTATCGATTTATATTTATGTATATCTATTTGTCTATTTATCTACCTATGTATAGGTATATCTATTTATCTATCTATTTGTCTATCTCTTAGTCTATATATCTATCTATCTATCTGATAGATAGACAAATAGATAAAGAAATAATTATATACATAGATAGATAG
Source organism: Sapria himalayana (assembly GCA_029783825.1). Classification (NCBI taxonomy): domain Eukaryota; kingdom Viridiplantae; phylum Streptophyta; class Magnoliopsida; order Malpighiales; family Rafflesiaceae; genus Sapria; species Sapria himalayana. The sequence continues at coordinate 46,882 of JAREIK010012337.1, read as the reverse complement.
ATACATAGATAGATAGATAGACACATAGATAGGCATAGACATATAGATAGACAAATAGATAGACATGTAGATGGATATATAGACAGACAAATATATAAACATATAAATAGATAGACTAATAGATAGATAGATAGAGAGATATATAGAGAGATAGATATATAGATAGTTAGATTCATAGATAGATTGATACATAGATAGATATATAGAAAGACATATAGATAGATAGATACCTAGATAGAGAGATACACATAGAGATAGATACATAGACAGACAAATATATAGACATATAGATAGATATACTAATAAATAGATAGATAGAGAGACAGATAGATAGATAGATATATCGATACAAAGATAAATATATAGAAAGATACATCGATAGATAGATAAATAGAATTATGTATAGACAGATAGATATACAAATACATAGATAGAAATATAGATAAAAATATAGACAAATAGATATATATATATATATATATATATATATATATATATATATATATATATAGAAAGATAATAAGACAAATAAAAGAAATATAGATAGATAGATAGACACAGATATACAAACAAAAAGATAGAAAGAGAGACAAATAGAAATATAGATAGATAGATAGACAGAAAAATAGATCGATAGATAGACAAATAGATAGATATAAATCTATATAGACAGATTGATATAAGGATAGATTGGTAGGTAGATGAATAAATAGATAAAAATATAGATAGATACATAGATAGATAGATAGATAGATAGAGTAATAGATAAACAGATAGATAGACAAATAGATAAATATATAGTTACACAAATAGATAGATAGATAGATAGTCATATATATTGAGACATGGAGATATAGACAAATAAATAGACACGTAGACAAATAGATTGACAAATCGATAGACATATAGTTGGGCAGATATATAGACATAGAGATAGAAAGAAAGAAAGATATATAGATAGACATTTAGATTGACAAATTGATAGAGAGATTGATAGAACGATTGATTGACAGATTAATAAATGAATTATATACAGATTGATAGACATAAAGATATAAAATAAAATATTTTAATTTATTTATTTTATTTTATTTTATTTGATAAAATACCTAATATTTATAAAGAAAATAATTTTTATTTTTAATTTATTTTAGACAGTTAGATAGAAAGATAGATAGATAGATAGATAGACAGATAGATCGGTAGATAGATATACATATAGATAGATAGATAAAAATAAAAAGATATACATAGATAAATAGATAGATAGATAGATACATAGATATACCAATTTTTAGTTAGATTTATATACAATTAGACAGATAGATAAATAGATAGATAGATAGAAAAATAGATAGATACATACATACATACATAAATAGACACACACACACACACACACACACATATATATATATATCTTTACATAGATAGATTGATAAACAAGGAGATATACAGACAAATTGACATATAGATAGATAGATAGACATATAGATATATAAATAGTTAGACAGAAAGATACCTATATTGATATACAAATAGATAATAGATAGATAGATAGATAGACAAATAGATAGATATGTAGATATACATATTATTAGATAGATAGTTATATTGATAGATAGACAAATTCATAAATAGATTGATAAATAGATAATTAGACAAATAGATAGTCATAAAGATAGATAGATGATAGATAGATTAATAGTAAGAAATATAAATACATAGATAGACAAACAGATAGACAAATAAATACACACACACACACACACACATATATATATATCAATAGATAGATACATAGATAGATTGATTGATTGAAAATTAGATATATAGATAGATAGACATATAGATAGATTGAAAGATAGCAAAATAAAAAGACATATATATAGGTAGAGATATACACAAATAGATAAATCGATAGATAGATAGGAAGAAAAATAGATAGATAGATATATAGATATACATAGATAGATAGATAGATAGGTAGATACATAGACAAAAGATAGAAAAATAGACAAACAGATAGATAGATAGATAGACAGCCAGATAGATAGATAGACAGATAGACATATAGATAGATATATAGATAGATAGATAGACATACATACAATAAGAAAGAAAGATAGATAGATAGACAGATAGGCAGATAGACATATAGATAGATATATAGATAGATAGATAGACACACATATAATAAGAAAGAAAGAAAGATAAATAGATAAATACATAGACAGATAAATAAACAGAGAGATAGATAAATATATAGATAAATAGATAGATAGATAAATTGATAGATAGATAAATTGATAGATAGATAAATAAATTGATTAATAGACAAATTTATAGACAAATAAATTGATAGATTATTAGACAGATATATAGACATAGATAGATAGATAGAATTATAGATAGGCAGATCAATAGACAGATAGATAATAAATAAAGAGATATTTAGATAGATATTTAGATATATAGATAAATAGACAAATAATATACAGATAGATAGACATATAGATATAATGATAGATATACAACTAGATAGGCATATAGATAAACATATATATACACAAATAGATCAATAAAAATATAAATAGACACATATAAAATTAGATAGACAAATAATATAGCCATATAGACACACAGGCATATACATAGATAGATAGACATATAGATATGCAAATACACAGATAGATAGATTGATAGATAGACAATTTGATAGAAAGATTTATAGACAAATATATAGACTAAAAGATATATATTTAGATAGATAGTAAGATAGATAGATAGATAGACAGACAGACAAAAAAGCAAGCAAATAAACAAATAGAAAATTTACATACAGATAGAAAAATAGATAGAAAGAAAGATAGTTTGATAAATAGATTAAATGATAGAAAAATAGATTGAACGATAGACAAATTGATAGATTGGTTGATAGACTAATTAAAAGATAGATTGATAGATAGATTTATAAACAAATTGATAAATAGATTATTAGACAAATAGAAGAAGGATAGATATACAAATATATAAATAGATAGAGAGAGCTAGATATAGATTTAGATCGACAAATATTTAGACAATTAAATAAAGATATAGATAGTCAGATAGATAGGTAGATAGATATATAGAAAGACAAATATATAGATAGATAGATAGGTAGACAGATAGATATAAAGATAGATAGTCAAATAGATATTAGATAGATAGATATTAGATAGAAAGATAGATAGACAGATAGATTTACAAATAGATAGACATAAATACATATAAACAGATAGATAGATAAATAGATAGACATAAATACATATAGACAGATATATATTTTGATAGATAGATAGACAGGCAAATAGACCCACATACATATAGATTGAGAAACAGATAGATAATATATATATATATATATATAAAGATACATAGTTTGATAGGCAAATTGATAGACAAATTGATAGACAGATAGTTAGTAAGATAGATAAAGAGATTGATAAATAGATAAATAATTAGTTAGATCGAGTGACATATAGGTTGACTGGTAGATTGACATACAGACAGATAGATAGATAGAAAAAAAATATAAATAGATAGATAGAATGATTGATATACAGAAAGATAGACAGATAGACAGATAGATAGTTACATAGATAGATAGATAAAGAGATAGATAGATAGAAAGATATAGATAGATAGTTAGATAAACAGACATATAGATAGATAAATAGATACATATATATAAATAGATAGACAAATAGATAGATAGATAGATAAAAAATACATAGATAGATAGATTGAAAGTTAGGCAGATAGATCAAAAAATAGATAGATAGATATATAGATTGATTGATTGATTGATTGATTGACAAATAGATAGATAGATAGATAAACAAATATATAGATAGATAGACAAACAGATAGATAGACAGATAGACATTTAGATAGATAGATAGATTGATACATAGACAAATAGACACACAGACATATAGATAGATAGATAGACAGACATACAGATAGATAGATAGATAATTTTATAGACAGATTGAAAGACTAATATATAGATAGATAGATATAAAGATAGATAGCTAGATAAACAAATAGATAGACAGATTAAGAGACATATAGATAGATAGATAGACAAATAGATGGATATATTTTTAGATGGATTGATAGACATATTGATAGACAAATTAATTGATTTATAGATAGGCAGATAGATAGAAAGATAGAAGAAAGATAAATAGATAGATTGATCTATAGATAGTTAGATAGATAGAAGATAAATTGATAGATATATAGAAAGATAAACATATAAATATCTAGATAGATACATAGATATATATCAATAGTTTGACAAATAGATAGATAGATACATAGATTTATAGATAGATAGATATATAGACAAATAGATTGATAGATAGGCAGATAGATAGATAGATATAATATTAGAAAGAAAGATAGATAGATATATAGATTTATAGATAGATAGACAGAAAGATAAAATGATAAACACAAAGATAGAGAGATATAAAGACAAAATGATCGTTAAATAGATAGAAAATTAGATAGGCAAATAGATATACAAAAAGATTGGAAGATATATAGATTGATAGACATTTAAATAGATAGAGAGATAAACATTTTGATAGATAGATAGATAGACAAATAGATATAAATAGATTGAAAGAAAGATTTATAGATGGATGACAGATAGATAGACAAATATAGAGACATGTAGATATATAGATAGATAGATAGATAGACAAATAATTAGACATATAGATAGATACATAGATAGATAAACATATAGATAGATAAATCGATAATTAGATAGTTAGTTTGATAGATAGACAGATAGATAGATTATAGATATATTAATAGATAGATATATAGTAAGAAATATAGACAGATACATATATATATAGATATATAGATGGATATATAAATAGATAGAAAGAAGATAGATAGATAGATATTTTGATAGATAGATAGATAGATAAACAAAAATATAATTAGATAGATTGACATATAGATGCTTAGATAGATAGATTGATTGATTGATTGACAAAAAGATAGATAGATAGTTACATAGATATTTATATTGATATATACACAATTAGATAGATAGATAGATTTATAGATAGATTAATAGATAGTTAGATAGATTGAAAGACATATAGATAGACAAATAGATAGACTGATATATAGATAGATAAGTATAAAGATAGATAGACATGTATATAAATAGATAGGCAGATAGATAGACATATATATAAATAGATAGGCAGATAGATAAAAAGATAAATATATATACATAGACTGACAGATAAATCGATAGATAGATATTCAAATAGATAGATAGATAGATAGTCACATAAAGAGATAGGTTGATAAATAATTATATAGATATATAGATACATTGATAGACATATAGATAGATATAATGATATATAAACATATAGATAGAAATATATATAGACAGATTGATTGATTGATTGATAGACAAATTGATAGATGGATTGATAGATTGATTTATAGACAGAGATTCTTAGATAGATTCATTGATATATTATAAACAATTTGATAGATAGATTGGTTGATTGATTGAATGATTGATATAGAGATATATATATATATATATATATATATATAAAGAAAGATAAATAGAAATATAAATAAATAAATAGATAGATAGATTATTAGATAAATAGATAGATATATCGATAGATAGCCAGACATACAAACAAACAAATATATAGATAGTTAGACAAATAGATAGATAGAAAAATAGATAGATACTTACACAGATAGATAGACATTTTAATAGACAGTTAGATTGATTGATTGATTGACAAATAGATAGATAGATAGATAGATAGACACATAGATACACAAATAGATAGACATATAGATAGATAGATAGATAGATAGATAAATAGATATACAAATAGATTGAAAGACAGACAGATAGATAAATAGATAAAAAGATACACAAACATATAGACCATCAGACAGTTTGAAATAAAAATAGATATAAAGATAGAAAGATAGAATGACATTTAGAAAAATTGATAGATAGATTGATAGATATATTGATTAATAGATAGATACACATAAGAGAGATAGATTAATTGATTGATTGAAAGACAAATTGATAGACTAATTAATATATAGATTTATATATAAATTGATAGATTGATAGATTGTTTGAATTATTGATACACATATTGATAGACAAAAATATAGATAAATAGATAGTTAGATAGATAGGCATGCAAACAGACAGACATATAGATAGATAGATAAAAATACAGATAGATAGATAGATAGAAATATAAATAGATAGAAAAATTGAATGATATAAATAGACACATAGATAGATAGATAGATAGATATATAATATATATATATATATATAGACAGATTGATTGATTGATAAATAGATGATATATTGATATAATAATAGACATATAGGAAGAAAGATAGATAGATAAATAGTTAGAAAAATAGATAGATAGTTAGAAATATAAAATAAATAAACACATAGATAGATAGAAACATAGATAAATAGACAGATAGAAAAATAGACAGATAGATCACTATAAGAAAATATTAGTTTATCTATGAAAATTTAACTATGAAAAAATCCCTAGCTTATTATCGAGGTATTTACTAGGGAGAAGAAAGAGATTTTGATTTTATATTAAATTACAAATTTGTAATGGATTTGTGACAAAATTTTCAATTTAAAAGTATCCCTTACTAATATTGTCGTAAATTTTTACGCATAGAATGGCACCAATTTTAGCTATGGCTCTAGCAATGGTTTTCACTAGCTAATTAAATCAGTACATAATCCATCGCTAAATAATTATATCAATTTTTTTATGATTTTATTTTTAATTGCAAGCTATTATTCCTTAAATGATAATTTTCACAAAATAAATACATTTAACTAGTGGTTTTTTTAGCTATTTGGGATTGGAATATTTTCCATCGCTGATCTTTAATTATTTAATTTTTTTATTTATTATTTGTTTTAATTTTTTTTGTAATTTTGTATATTAAAGTAATGGCATGGTATATGGATGAGCGATTCTTGAAAGGCACATTCTCCTCATATAATTATAAAAATATAATATTATAAAAAATAATTTAAAAAATATATAAATACTAATAAAAATGTATATTAATAAAGACTATAATAATTATTTTTATGTTTATAAAATTTTTAAAAACTATTAAAAATTATTTTTCTAAAATATTTTATTATGATATTTATATATTTCTATTTAAAAAACATTAAATAATTAATTATATAATTATAATCATTTTTTATGATATTTTAATTAATAAATGAACATACATAAAAATTACTTCTACTAAAAAGCTAAAATAATTAATTATATGATTAAATAAAACAATTATAATAATATCTGAATTAACGAATAAACAAGTAAATATTTATATTATTTAAAATAAAAAATATATTTTTATGATTATAGTAATCTTTTAAAAAATATTTACAAAAAGATTAGATATTTTTGAATAATAAAAATTCAAATTTTTTATAAAATTTAAAAGAAAATAAGTTGATATTTAAATATAAATACATAGATGTTTTAATTACATCAAAAAAAATTTGATGATTTAAAAAATAAATATCTCAGTATTGTTTTTAAAGTAACACTTCAAGTATTTTTTAAGGTTTTAAAAAATATTTTTAAAATATTACTCATGAAATTTTTGTCCTAAAAATACTTAAAATTATTTTTGGCCTATAAACACTTTTGAAAAGTACTGCCAAACTGACCCTAAACTGATTTGAATTTAAATTTTATTTTTTGTCCATTCAAAAATTTATAAGAATTAAACAATTGAGTAAATCTTTTCTATTAACTTATAATATTCTGTTTTTATTAAAATAATAAATATAAGTTTTTTTATTGATTTTCTCACTTTAAGTAATTTTTTGGAATTTTATAAATTATAAATTATCTCAAATAATATTAAATTTTATGCCTTAATAAGTATTCCATATTATATTCATAAAAAATAATTTGAATTCTTAAAAATTTATAACAATAATATATATATATATATATATATGAGATACTTTATTATTATATAATATTATTTTATTTATTTATGAAATAATATCATATTGTTAACTATAAATCTATTTCAATTTTTTATTTAAATTATTTAATTTTTATAATTTTAGTTTACTTTTATATTTTTGTCTCTTTGTTTTCTATATATTTACATCCATATTTTTATTTATAGTTTTCATGAAAAATAAAAATGCTAAAGCATTCAAGCACTTAAACATTTTTTCTATTTTTAGAAGAGGAAGAGAGGAGAAGCGAAATGGGACTACGGGAGCAACCTACAAAATCTACCTCTTCTTGTTACCAGGTAATATTATCATTGCTCCTCTCCTTCAAAATACCATATAGATTTCTCCGTCTCTCTCAATTTATTCCTTTTTTATTTCCCTTTATTGTCATTTCATGTGGTTTGCTCCCTTTATCTAGCAATATCGTGATATCTTTTAATCATTAGCATGCTAATAAAGGCTCTATTTCTTCATGTAGATTTTACAAATGCATTCCTAGATATTCACAATATATTATCTTTGCATATTCATCTATAAGTTATTTTTTTTAATTATTCATATAATTTAAAGTCATTGTATGTTTCATTCGGTATTATGATTAAGCATTATTCTTTGCAAATATAACAGGGTAAAATGGGTTCATATTACTAGTGAATGTATTAAAAGGTTTATGAATGGAATTTTGAATAAAAATTTTTTGAGTGGGCTAGAAACTTTCATCAACTTTGCATCTAGTCAACCGAGATAGATGGATTGAGATAAGATTATCCATGTAATAAATACAAGTGTCAGAATATGTATTTTCATGATTTAAACATTATTAGTTACCATGTGGCTAAATTTGGCTTTGAACCAAATTACTTTTGTTTAGATTTATCATGGAAAAAGTACAATGGCTCTGTACATTGACCAAAATGAGGATATTAAATCATATGTATGTAGTGAAGAAACATAAAAAACAAATTCATACAGAATCTAAGTAAAGGCCCATTTAGATATGTGACAATCTATCCAGGGTATTTTTTCAATGTATATAAATTTCGCACAATAGGGCACGGTTCTTCTAAAGCAACTATGATTAGTGTTGTATTCATTAAAGGCTCAAGTTATAGTGCAAATGAAATTGATTATTATGATCAACTAGTAGAAGTTATTGAGGTGAAGTATCCTAGAATTGAAAATAATATGATCGTATTATTAATATGCGAGTGGTTTGATTCTACATGAAATATGAGTACAAAAATATTCATTCAGATTATGAGCTAGTGAATGTTAACCATAAACACAGATTTAATCAATATGAGCCACTTATTATGGCAGTTCAAGCCACTTAAGTATATTATTGTACATATCTGAGTTTATCTCGTGATAAGAGTGTGATGGGTCATTTGCAAAATCAAAGCTCAATTAAATTTTGAAGTGCCAACATCTCAACAAAGAAGTACAAACTTAGCTATTGAATCAGTATTTCAAGAAGATCACATAAATAATATTGAGTCTGTGCATGTAGATGAAGATCTAGAAAATTTATGTGACTCGAAATAGTGGCCTAATAAAAATTGAAGATAATCATTTTTTATTTGAAGATGAGTTAGAACTTTTATCAGAATCAGATGAAATAATAAGATCCTTTAGAGAATGATAGTGATGAAGATAATTAAACTTTTATAATTGTATTAAAATATTATAGTTTCAAAGACTTGCTATATTTTGTTGAAATACATTGCTTATATTCTTTATATCTCTATTATCTATTCAATGTTTTTATTTTTTTTGTATAGAAAATGGTGCCTAAAGGACGTGGGCGTTGTAAAGGTGGACGTGGATGCATAAATGGATGAAATTCATCTAGTATTTTACATCATGTTGTACAATCAGTACCATCTCATACCCACCGTATCCAGACTTCAACATAAACATCACCATCACTGTCTCCATCACCATCACCATCATTGACACATTTACTATCACCTTTATCAGATATAAGGCCACCACCCATTGTCACTCTTGCACACACTTTTGATCCATCACCATCTTCTACACCACATTTTACACTGATAGTTCCCCCATTTATAGCACCATTGAAATCATCAAATGATGTTCCTTCCTCTGCATGCAGTTCTAAGTTAGTAATAGAGATTTTGGATGAGAGATATAAGAAATATGTAAATATTACTTAAATTAAAAATTATGATGTTCCTATTTGTTGTTTTGTTTTTAAATATAGTTATGATTTACTTGTTTTAAATGTTATTTTTTTATTTTTACAGTATCATTCTATCTCACAAGTGTTTGCCTATAATTACAAAATCTTTCAAGAAAATCGTTGATTCTAAAGCATTCTCGTGGAAGAAAGTTTCTGAATCGACAAGAGAAACTAACTTTATGAATTTTGGGTAAAAACAAATAAACAAAAGCATTGAAAATTAATTATCTAATTAGTTAACTATTATGTTGGTTATTATTCAAGCATTAAATAATTATGTCCTTATTATTAATAAGAAATTTTTTTCAATTTTCTATATGTAGAATCAGTGCAAATGGGCACCCAAATTTGATAGACAGATAAAGTCATTATGGGAGAGCAAAGCTACTGAACAGTACTCATATTTTGTCCATAAATTAAAGATTCTAAAAGATAAGCCTAATTTTATACCCGACGATGAGTGATCAGAGTAGCTTAAGTATTGGGAGGATTCATACGTGAAAAAAAAATTAGAGATATCTAGCAAAAACTGATGGACTTAGGTAGTTGGACCAGGTACAGGAATGTCTTGCCACACAGCAAGGTCAAAGTCAAGCATTGAGCACACCAGAGATTTGGTATAATTTATAAGTTTAAAACATATATATATTTAGTAGTTGGTCTAATAGTCCAAATAAATCAAATATGTCCATGGTTTAATTAATTTAGCTAAACTTTTCTAACATTTGTTAATCTTTGACTTAATAAACACATACTTTTAGCTGGATAATTAGCTTTAGATCGCAATTTTTATGTGATTTTCAGGAAGATGCATGTAAACAAAGCAAATAGAGTGTTTATTTATAACAAATCTCAGATGATTGCTATAAGAATCTATTATATTAATAAATTTTTAGAATACTATCATAAATTATAAAGATTATGCGGAATAAAAAATATTAGATTTATTTTATGTATATCTATACCAGTATTTTTTTGTTATATCACAGGAACTTGTGGAGGAACATGTGACAACTACTTCTCAATTGAAGGTTCTATGGATCTTCAACCAATTGACTATGATCCTATCTATTTGGTTATCATAGAAGGTCAGAAGAAGCAGTGAATGTATGACATCAACTCGAAGGGAGTGACATTTTATTGTAGCAGTCATGCTTCTAATTCCTCTGTCACAGCTAGTGGTGGATGAGGCGGTTGAACAGCAAGTAATGGAAACAAATGAATATTTTGAAGTTGAGGAAATAGAAATAAAAGAGGAGGTTGAGCAGATTACCAATTGAAGGAAGAAATGCAGGAAAAGAAAGAAGTGAAAGATGAGCATATTACTCATTTAAAAGAAGAAATACAAGAAATGGAATAAGTGAATTGAGATGAAAGAAAGTAAGATTGTTATGTAATAGCAAATGTCCTATATGGAGTCACAGTTAGTAGCCTTGACTTGATAGATAGCATTCCGAGTTCCAACAGTGAAACCACATAGGAGAGGCTAGCACAAATGCACCAGCTAATTAAGAGGATGATTTTGTTTTTAATGATGATGAAACTATGTTATATTTATGTTTTAACCATAAAGCTTTTGTATAAAATTATTTTTGAACTATTTTTGGTTTTTTTTTATTTTAAAGATCAAGGAATAGAAGAAAAAGGAGGAAGAAGATGAGATAGGTAAATGTTTTTTAGGGTTAAATATGTCATGGTGAAGTCAATTTGTAATGTATCTAAATAAATATTATTGCTTCATTGCTTTGGATGATGAATTAAAGCTGAGAGAGAAACAAGAGAAGAAGAAAACTTATGGATTTCTGGCTTCATATTCCTTTTTCATATGCTCTCACAGATTTTTTTTGGTACAGGTGAAGATGCATAATTTCGTTCTGATGTTGTAAAGAAGATGTGTGATATAAAAAAAATAATCTATAGGTATGCCAACATTCATCATCTTCACCTTCTCCCTGATGAGAATCCATGGTGCAATTCTTCAATTTCAATTAATAGTTAAATATTCATATGTTTTAAAAGGATCCATCAGATAGGTGAAAATAATATTCGATGATAAGTTGAAAGAGCTACTCCAACACAAGTCTTTCACTGGATTTGTAGTTTTAAAGTTCTTATCTCCTCACTTCCTTAAGGAGGAACATTGAGCAACTTGTGGGCACATGATTTTTGCCTATGTGTAGCTAAATAGAAAAATATTTTTTTGGTGGCATTGTTTTTCTTGAAAATAGTTTTATTCTTTGCTTGACCCACTAACCTAACCATGATTCTTTGTAGGATATCTACTGTGCAAACATGGCATCAATTTTGAAAGTAAATGCCTTCAAGTGTCACATGTTGATATAGATTTTGCTTTTTGATTTTGATTTTTTTTTGATTTTGATTTTAATTTTGTCTTTGTTTTTGTTTTTTGAAATGTTTTTGCTGTGAATTGAGAATTTTGTGTTTGTGTTAGTGCTGTTTGAGCCTTAAAATTCATGCAATTTGTGCCTACACCAAGAAGAGGAGAGTCGGATGTGATCATAAGAAAGTCAAATTACTTCTTTTAGTGTGATCCAACACAAATTGGTGCAGCCAAAATATCCATCAGCCAAAATATAACCCATACACTAAATTATTTTATATTTTTTTTAATTTTTCAGCACTATATTTATTTTGCACACTACCATAACATATTACATCCATCACTGCCCACACAACCTCACAAAGCAAGACACACTACATGCATTTAACTACCCACAACCTTTCCACACATGCATCCACTGTGCACACTATCACATGGCACATGCCACACAACCACCTGATTTGTGTCACACAACATTTGCATTGAGACTGCTGCACACACGCACGTGAAGCATTCTAGACTGCCACTAGCACATGGATGACTTCTATGTGGTGCATGCTAGACTGCCACATGAAGTGTCACCCTATTATTACATGCTAGACTGTCATATGATGTGTCACCCTACAACATGATGTGTCACCCTAATATTACATGCCAGACTGCCATATGAGGTGTCACCCTATTATTGCTCGCTCACACCTCTTCATTTGATTTCATGATAATAATAAACTCATAAAAAACTCATACAAACTCATAATAATAAATGTGTAATTAGAAAATTAAAAAAAATAAACCCAAATAGTATGAAAGATAATATTCATAAACTACCATTTTTTTACTAGTTTTTCTTCTTTTGAAGTTTTGCCAACCCAATAATCTCCAATTGTAGGAAAACTAGGCACTAATAATCCAGAAACAAAGAATATATGAAGCTAATTGCTATATATATATATATATCCATGGAATATATATTGTAATTAGCTTCATATGTTCTTTGTTTCTGGATTATTAGTGCCTAGTTTTCCTACAAATAGACATCATTGGGTTGGGCTGTGATGTGATGTGAATTACACTTTTAGGGAGGAAAGTAAATTTGGAATATTAGCAAGCGAGATGTTTGTACATTTTTCATAATATTTATGATGAGGAAAATACTCTGAGCATCATAAATGATTCCTCTGCTCATAGTACACATGTTGTTGCTATTTCTGTTGGTTTCCACCCACATATATCTTACTTGTCTGTTGCTGTTGGTTTATTCCTACATGGTAGTTTTACATTTTCATCTCTCTCTTCAATATAAGGAGTCATTGCTCAATGGAGTTGCATCTGGAACACAACTAGTATCATGCAATATTGGAGACTCACGCTAGGGGTCAATGGAAATAGGGACTAGCTTGGCATGGGCCCTGATAGCTGCAGTGGAGGTTAGCTAACTTTTATTATTCATTCATATTTACTCTAGATAATGACATTCACATGGTGAAAACACTTGCTTTTATGTAGCATAAATGTGATCTCATCAACATGAGCTATGGCGAGCCCACTTTACTTCTAGATTATGATTATTTTGTTGATCTTGTTAATGAAGTATGAGCTATAGCTATTAAAAATTGAAGCTGGATGCAAGTCGAGTAGAGGGCCAATAGCTAATGATGATTTTGGGGTCAACATTAGTCTCCTGGTGGTGTTGTGGCTCTAGTGCCCTTATGGACTCTCCAAAAGCACATGCTGATGAATGGAACATCAATTGCCACCCCATCTGCTTGTGGAGGAATTGCATAGCTCATTAGTGCAATGAAGCTATGTGCTTTTTAATTTTATTTTTTTTAATATTGGTGTGTTATCTGTGTAAAAATTGATGGTGTTCTCTGCTCAACATTATGTAGATCATAAGTATTCCTGTGAGTCCATATGCTATAAAGAAAGCTTTAGAGAATACATCAATTCATATTTATTAGTTGCTTACTGATAAACTATCTATAGGCCATGGGCTCATTGAAGTTAACAAGTTATATTTCTATTCATATGCTTTTGTTCATTGGAATCTTATTTTGACCAGAGTAGCCTTCGCTGCTTTGATCGATATCTCATTCCTCTTCTGCCTCTTCTGTTATCTACCTGCTGTATCTCATTTTTTTTGTTTTTTTACCATTCATTCTCTTGGGCGCTTTCATAGCCCAAGAACCAGCAGCACCCTTGGCTTGGTTTTTAATTATTTCTTTATTCCATCTGCATCAATCGTGCCTTGCAAGTTCAACCAATATCCCATCTTTATTTACGTAATCAAGAATATTTTCATCATCTTTTGGGAATAAGAATATTGTGATGGGAGACAAGTGGGTTGATATATATCTTGGGCTTGCATGATCTTTATCCTCCCATGCTCTTGCTGCCAAACCATATCTTGAACAAACAGCCAGTCCAATATCGCTGCCCTAAAGTAGTATTTGAAGATGATGCTGCCGAAAAAATGGTTTCTGAACGAGAAACGAAAACAAACCCTAGTGAGGTGGCAGATGAAGTACATGGTGATGATTCCAAAGATGAACTGTAACTTCATAATTTGTTTTAATTATTTAATTTATGTATTTGATCATTTTGAGGATGTGTTTTCTATTCTAGCTGTGTTTTAGTGAGCTAACAAGTTATGCATGACTTAGTGTTGAATTCAAGAGATGGCAATTGTGCCAACTCTCTAAAATCATTACAAGTATCGGTCATAAGCAACAAAAGGTTATATTTTCAAATCCCTTGTGCATTTGTGAATCCACTCTCTATTATTATTAAAATGTTTGGATTGCTTTACACTTGCATTAAACATGTGGCAGGTTGATATTTTCATAGAGTTATACATGTCCATTCATGCATATAAGCTTGGTTAAGGATCACAGAAAGTAGAGAACAAATGCACAAGGGATTGATGTTGGCTGGTGTGATTTTAAGTTTGATTGTACTATATGACTATATTTTTGCTTGATTATATTAGAAATGTGTTTTGATGAGAGTGATGTGATTGAATTAAAACATAAAAGGCTTTGATTCATATTTACGAAGGTGAGTTTGCCCCACGAATTTGAGATGTAATCAAAGTCATCTACACAGATAGATTTCTCATAACAGAAAAATGGTGACTAGAGGAGTTGGGGGAGAGAGCAACATCAATCTCATTGACAAATTATACTTTATGCATTGTCATTAGATACATTGATGAAGAAGAAGAAGAGATGACCCGTAGAATTCATCGCATCTTAGAACTATAGGAACAATAAAGTTGCAGAAAGGTAGAAACATATATACCTATATGTTATGTTTTTTAAACAATGTAACATATTATATCCGAATAATTTATTAAGTGTTTATAGCTTTTGTTAATTATAAATAATGGTTTATAGTATATATTTTTATTCAATTTAATATAAAACTTATGCATTCAAATTTTTTGTAAAAAAATAAAAATGTAAAAATAGTTTTTCAATTAAAAATAGCTAGGGATTTGTTCTTTGCTAATTTAGCTAGGAAATATTCTATAACCCTTAATTACGAAAAAAATTAGCTAGGAAAAAAAATAGCTAGGGAATTTCCATAGATAAAAAATTAGCTAGGAAATTTTTTTCATCGTTAATAATTTGTGACAAGCACTTTAGCTTGTGATAATTTCCGTTATTAATCAGTCATTAATATATTTTAGCGATGGGAAAAGCCCATATAGCTATTGAATTTTTGCTATATCGGATTTGTATTGTAGTGGATAAACACACAAATAGATATACAGATATATAGACAGATAGATATAAAAATATATAGACATATAGATAGATAGATAGATAGATAGATAGATAGATAAAAAGCTAGACATATAGATAGATAGTAGATAGACAGATAAATAGATAGATAAATAGATGAAAAGATAAATCAATAGATAGATAAATAATCAGATAGTTAAAGAGATTTATAGTAAGATTGATAAATAGATTGATAGAAAGATAGATTAATAAATATATTAATAAACAGATTGATATCCAAAAAGTTAGATAGATTAATTGACAGAATGATATAGATATAGATAGATAGGTTTATAGACAGATAGATAGATAGACAAATAATTAGATAGATTTTTAATGAGTTAGATAGAAAGATTATTAGATATAGAGATAGAAATATTATTAGACATATAGATAGACAGAAAGATAAACATATAGATTGAAAGATAAATATATAGATAAATATAATGATATATAGATATATAGATAGACAAATAGATAGATAGATAAATAGAGTAAAGATAGAAAGATAGAGAAAAATATAGATATATAGATAGATAGATAGTTAGTTAGTTAAATAGATAGACAAATAGATAGACAGACATATAGATAGATAGACAGACAGACATACAAATATATAGATAGATTGATTGATAGATAGATAGACAAACAGATAGAAAGATATATAGACAAATAGATAGACACACTGATACACAGATTGATTAGCAGATTGATCGATAGATTGATAAGCAGATTGATAAGAAGATTGATTGAATGATTAATATATAGATTGATAGACAAATTAATAGCTAGTTTGATAAATAGATTGATAGGCAGATTGATAGATAAATTGGCAGATAGATAGATAAATATATTGATAGATAGAATGACAGATAGATAGATAAATAGATAAATAGATAGACAGATAAGCATAAAGATAGACATATAGATAGACAGATAGATAGAGACATAGATAAACAGATAGATAAATAGATAGATAGACAGATAAACAGATAGAGACAAAAAGATAGATAAATAGAAGATTGACAAATTGATTCATAGATTGTTAGACAGATTGATATATAAATACCCAAATATATAAGTAGATAAAAGATAAATAGATAGACCTATAAAAAATAGTTTGATAGAAAGAATTATAGATAGACAAATAAATAGATAGATATTTAGACAGATAGATAGATAGATATATATATATATATATAACATATTAATATATAGATAGACAGATAGATAGGCAGAATAATAAAGATGTATATAGTTAAATAATTAGATAGCCAGATAGATAGAATGGTGGACACCAGCCAGACAGATAGATAGACAAATAGAACAATAAATCGATACACAGACAGAAAGATTGATAGATAGATAATTTGATAGAAAAATTGAAATATAGATATATTGACATATTGATAGTCAACTTGATAGAATTGATAGATAGATTAGAAAATAGATAGAAAGAAAGATAGATAGATAAATAGTAAGATTGAAAGACTAATTGATAGATAGATTGATTGATAGACTAAATGATAGACAAATTGATAAAAAGATTGTTATATAGATTGATAGAAAAATTAAAAGAAACAAACTTAGACATATTGATAGAAAGATAGATAAACAAATAGACAGATAAATAGATAGATTTTGATATAAATAAATTGAAAGATTATTAGATAGACTGATAGATAGATTATTATAGATATAAATAGACAGATAGATAGACAAATTGATACGTAGATTGATAGACAAGTTGATAGATAGATTAATAGATAGATTGATAGACATATAGATAGATAGATTGATTTATAGATAGATAGACAAATAGATAGTCAAATAGATATAAAGATAGATAGACAAATTGATAGATAGATATATAGATAGACAAATAGATAGACATATGGATAAATAGATTATTAAAAAGATATATATATATATATAAAGTGAGATTGATTGACATATAGATAGACTGATAGATACATAGATTGAGAGATAGATAGTTAGTTAGATAGTTAGATATATATATATATATATATAGACATAGATAATCTAAAGGATAGATAGATATATTGATATATATATATATATATATATATATATATATATATATATATATAGATAAATAAATAGACACATAGATACACATAAAGATAGTCAAATAGATAAAAAGATTGATAGATAGGTCGATAGATAGATAGATAGACAGATAGATGGATAGATAGATGGATAGATAGCAAATAGATTGATAAATAAATATATAGACAGATAGATAGAGAGACAGACAAATATACAAAAATTAAAGATACTTTTATTGATTTATTAATTGATAGATTTTTATAAATATAGATAGACAAATTGATAGATAGATTAATAGATTGTTTGATATATTGATGGATAAATAAATGGATTACTAAATTGATAGATAGAAATATTGATTGATTGATTGATTGATTGACATATAAATAAATAGATAGATAGATAGATAGACTGATCGATATATAAATATGCATAAAGATAGATAGATAGACACATAGATCAATAAATTATTACAAAAATAAATACATACATAGATATATAGATAGATAAAAAAAGATAGTTAAATAGAAAGATAGATAGATAGACAGATAGATAGACAAATGGATAGACATATAGATATAAAGATAGTTATAAAGAAAGATAAATAGATAGATAGATAGACAGAAAGATAGAAATATGGATAGATACATAGATAGATAGATAGATAAAATGTTAGATAAAGAGATAGAGAGATAGATTGACAAATATATTGATAGATAGATAGATAACCACATTTCTATATAGAAATATAGATAGATAAATAGATAGATAGAAAGATAGTTAGATTAATAGTTAAATAGATAGATTGAAAGATATTTTGATTGATATATAGATTGAAAGATATATTGATAGATAGATAGATTGATTGATAGATGGAATGATAGATAGATTTATTGATAGATTGATAGATATAATAATAAATTGATTCATAGATAGATTGATAGACATATAGATAGACAATTTGATAGATATATAGATCTATAGATAGATAGACAGATAGAAACACAAATAGTAAAATACATAGATAGATAGATAGATAGACATATGGATTGATTGAATGATATACATAATGATAGATAGATTGATACACGGATTGGTAAACAAATGTATAGACAAATTGATAGCCAGATAAATAGACAGATTTATAGATCAAAATATACTTAAATAGATAGATAAAAAGATAGACAAATAGATAGTCAAATATATAGATAGATAGATAGACAAATAGATATATTTAAAGATAAATAGAAATATATATAGACAAATAGATAGATATATAACAATATAAAAGATTTATAGATAGCTTTATAAACTAATTGTTAGATAGATAGATAGATAGACTAATACATAGGCTGATAGATAGATAGATAGACTAATAGATAGATTTATAGGTAGTAGATAGATAGAAAGACAAAAATACAAAAATAGGCATATAGATAGACACATAGATTGATTGATGGAAAAATTGATAGACAGATAGATAAACTGATATATATTCATATTGATAATCAAATAGATAGGTAGATAGATAGATAAATAGGCAGTAAGTTAGATAGATAAATAGATTAATAGATAAATTTATAGAATGATAGATGGACAAATTGATAGTGAGATAGATAAGTTTATAGAGAGAATGAAAGATAGATTGATAGATTAATTGACACATTAATTAATAGACAGATTTAAAGATAGATAGATAGACAAATTATTAGATAGATAGAAAGATAGACATATAGAATGATAATCAGATAGATAGACATATAGATAGACAGAATGATAGACAAATAGACATATAGATAAATAGATAGATGGATCGATAAATATACATATAGATAAATAGATATATAGATTGATAGCGGGTAGATTCACATAAAGAGAGACAGATAGATAAATAGATAGATAGGTAGATAAATAGAAAGATAATTATTTAGATGGATAGATAGATTGACAGATAGACATACAAAAAGTTAGAGATATAGATAAACAAATAGATATCCAGAAAGATAAAAAGATAGATAGATAAAAAGATAGAAAGATAGACTGATAGATAGACATATTGATAGAAATAAAGATAGATTGATTGATTGATTGACAGATAGATAGATAGATAAACAAACATATGGATAGACAAATACATAGATATATTGATATATATAGATAGATAGAATATAGATAGATAGATTGATAGAGAAATAGATATACAAATAGATAAACAAATAGATAGACAAATAGATATATAGATAGATAAACGAATAGATAGGTAGATAGATAGATAGAAAATTAGATAGAATGTTAGATAGTTAGATAGATAGACAAATAGATAGAAAGATAGATAGAAAAATAGAGAGGCAGATAGTTAGACACATAGATATACATATAGATAGACAACTAGATAGAGATACAGATAGAAAGATTGATTGATATATTGATATTATAAATAGTTATATTAAAAGATAGACAGATAGAAAGATACATTGATAACAAAATAGATAGACACATTGATAGATAGATTGATAGATAGTTTGATAGACATATTGATATACATATTGATAGACAGATTGATAGACATATTGATTAAGAGATAGTCAGACATATTGATAGATAGATAGATAAATAGATAGATATATAGGCATGCAGATAAATAGATATCAAAATAAATTGACAAATTATTAGATGGAAATATAGATAGATAAATAGACTGAGAGATTGATTGATAGATAGTCATATAAAAAGACAAATAAATAGAAAGATAGAAAGACAAATAGAAAGATAGATAAATTGATACATAAATTGATACATAAATGATAAAATAGATAGATAGATAGATATATAGATATTTAGATAGATTGATTGATAGAAAGATAGACAGATAAATAGAAAGATAGATTGTTAGATAGACAGATAGAAAGATTGAAAGATAGACAGATAGACTAAAAGTTTATTACACAAATAGATATATAGATACATAGATAGATAGATATATAGATAGACATATAGATAGATAAATAGATAAATAAAAATACAAATAGATAGATATATAGATAGACAGATAGATACACTGATAGATATACAAATAAATATATATGTATATATATATATATATAGAGTGAAATATAAATACATAGATAGGTAGGTAGGTAAACAGATAAATAGATATTTAGATAGATATACAGAAAGATAGATTGATTTATAGAAAGATAGATTGATCGATATAGAGATAGGAAAATAGCTAGATTGATAGAAAGATAGATTGATAGTTAGATATATAAATACATAGACAGACAGATAGATAAATAGATAGATAGACACACAGATAGTTAGTTAGTAAGATAGACAGAATTCTGATAGATAGATAAATAGATATATAGACAAAAGGATAGAAAGATAGATAGACACAAATAAAAAATAGATAGACAATAGATATATAGATTGATAGATAGATAGAAAGATATATAGATAGAAAAATAAATGGATAGATAGATAAATAGATATATAAATAGTTAAATAGATAGATAAATACATAGATAGTCAAATACATTGAAAGATAAATTGATATTCATATTGATAGATAGATTAATATACAGATTGATAGATTAATTGATAGAAAGATTGAGAGATAGATTGATAGATAGACAGACAGATAGATATATAGAAATAATATATATATCGACAAATAGATAGATAGATATATAAATAGATAAATAAATAGATAGACAAATAAAAAGATAAATAGTTCGATAGATAAATAGATATATAAATAGTTAAATAGATAGATTGATTGATTATTACACGAATAGATAGATAGATAGAAAGATAAAATATAGATAGACATATATATAGATTTATAGAGATAAAGAAAAATCGATATATAAATAGATAGATATAAAAACAGATATACATATTGATATATAGATAGATCCACAAATAGATAGACAGATAGACATATAAATAGATAGATAGATAGTTAGATAGATACATTAATAGACAAATAGATAGATAGTTATATAGGCAGATAGATATACAAATAGTTAGAATAAAGAGATAAAAAGACAAATAGATAGATTGGCGGATAGATTGATAGATAGAGAAATAGTTAGAAAGATAGATATAGAAATAGATAGATAGATATATGGATATATAAACAAATTATTCTATTTATAGATAGACACTTATATACATAGATAGAGAGATATTAAGATAGATAGATAGATATATAAATGGATAGATAGATGGATATATAGATAGAGAGATAGAATGAAAGAAAGATAGGTAGACAGATAAACATATAGATAGTCATATAAATAGAGGAATAAATAGATCGATAGATAGAAAAATAGATAGACATAAGATAGTTATAATGATAGATAGTTAGATAGATAAATAAATGGATAGATATATAGATAAATAGAAAAATAGATAGATAGATAGATAGACAGACAGACAGATAAAGAGTTAGTTAGATCGATAGATAGATAGATAGATAAATAAATAAACATATAAATAGACAAATATATAAACAAATAGATAGACAGATAGAAAGCTAGTTAAATAGATAGATAGATAGATAGTTATACAAAAAGATTGATAGATGGATAGATAGATAGACACATAAATAGATAGATAGATAAACATATACTTAAATTGAAAGACAGATAGATCAATAGATAGATAGACATATAAATTGACATTGATAGACAAATAGTTAGATAGATAGGTAGATAGATATTTAGAAAGATAGTTTGACCGATAGATACACAAATAGATTGATAAATAGATAAATAGATAAATAAATAGATAGATAGATAGATATATAGCTAGATAGATAGACAGATAGATTAATAGATAGTTAGATAGACTGATAAATAGAAAGATAGATAGATAAACAGATCAATAAATAGAAAGATAGATAGATAGACAGATCGATAAATAGATAGATTAATAGATAGACACATCGATATATAGATAAATAGACAGATAGATAGAGTGATAAATAGATTAACAGAAAGATAGATAGATAAAGAGATAGATATACAAAGAGACAAATAAATAAATGACAAATAGATAGATAAATAGATTGACAAAAAGATATATGGAAAGATAGATAGACATATAGATAGATATATTTATAGAGAAACATATAGACACTTAGATAAACATATAGATATATAGACAGATATGCATACACATAGATAGACAGATAAATAAATAGATTGCCATAAATATTGACAGACAGCTAGTTAGTTCAATACATAAACAGACAAAAAAATAGATAGACAAAATGATAGACAAAAAGATTGACATAGATATAGATAAAAAGAATGAAAGATAGATGGACAGAAATATAAATAGACAGATAGAAAAATAGAAAGACAGATTGATAGACAAAGAGAGAGACAGATTGATAGACAAATAGATAGATAGACAGATAGATTGATTGATTGATTGATAAACAGATCGATAGACAGATATACAAGTAGATAGATAAAGAAATATATAGACACATAGATAGACATATAGATATACAGATAGATAGAAATACACATAGATAGATAGATAGACATATAGATAGGCATACATATAAACAGATAGATAGACAATTAGATAGACAAAAAGATAGACATAGATACAGACAGAAAGATTGATAGATAATGGACAAAAAGATAAATAGACAGATAGAAAGATAGAAAGGCAAATCGATAGATAAATATAAAGATAGATTGATAGGCAAATAGACAAATAGACATGAAGATAGACATACAGACATATAGATAGATAGATATATAGATTAACAGATAGACATATAGATTAATAGATATTTAGACATACAAACTGATAGATAGATAGATAGGCAAATAGACTAATAAATAGATAGATAGATAGATAGATAGAGATATAGATAGATCATTTAGATAGACAAATAGATAGACACATAGATAGATATAATGATATACAAATAGATAGACATATAGATAAACAAATAGATAGAGACATAGATAGACATATAGAATATAGACAGATGGACATACACATAGACATATAGATAGTTAATCAAATAGACAGACATAAAGATAGACAGATAGACAGACATAAAGATAGACAGATAGACAGACATATAGGAACAATGATGGACAGAAAGATAGACATATATATAGATAGACAAAATGATAGATAGATAGAAAGATAAATTGATAAATAGATAGATAAATAGACATGTAGATAGATATATACATAGATAGATACATAGATACACTAATAGATAGATAGACATAAAGATAGTTAGATAGATAGCTAACTATAAAGAAAGACAGCCACATATATAGATAGACATATATATACATAGAAAGGTAGACAGATAGATAGATAGATAGATCGATTGATTGATTGATAAACTTAAAGATAGATAATCAGATAGATAGAAAAATAGATAGATAGATAGTTAAAAATATATAAAAAGAGTTAGAGATATTGATATATACATATATAAATATATAGATAGACTAGTAGACATATTGATATATAGACAAATAGATAGAAAGATAAATAGATAAAGAGATAGACAACTAAGCAGATAGTAGAGAGCATATAGATAGATAGATAGGCAGATAGAGATATAGATAGATAGGCAGATAGAGAGATAGATAGATAGTAATATAGATAGATAGCTTGATAGATAGATAGACAAATAGATATGTACACAGATAGATAGATAAATAATTAGATAGATAGAGAGACAGATAGATAGATCTATAGATATATATATATACACTAATATATAGATATATAAATTAACAAATAAGTAGATAGACAGATATATAATAATATTTCATTATTATAATATATAGCAATAAAATTGTTTATATTGAATTTATATGATATATAATTATTAATATTATTATAACTAAGTATTGTATTCACATTTCAAAAAATTTTAAATATTATTATATTTTCAAAGGTTATAACCTATGAAAATGAGAAAAAATTAAAGAAATTTTTTTTGATATTTTGTTTTTTTAAATAAAACGTATAAGCCACTAAAAGCCTAAAAACACAAATCACTAAAATCCTAAATGAAAAAATATATAAATACTTAATCCATTAAACTGGTATACAGTAATAATAAATTATAAATCTCATTTTAAATTTTTTCAGTATAATGTTAAATTTTTATTTTAAATATTTATCAATTTATTTTTTCAGAAATATTAATTACAAAATTAATTATTAGTGAGAAATATCTAATTTAAATTAAACCGGTATCCCTAAATAATAAATAATAAATCTCATTTTTTTCATTATAATTTTAAATATTCATTATAATTATTTATTTGTTTATTTATATATATATATTAATTACAGAATAAATTATGTGTTAGACAAATATAATTTATATAAATTATTTTTCATCAAAAAAATATACATAAACTTTTTAAAAGAAAAAAAAATTTCAAAACAAAAAATTATTATATAGTAATATATTTTGCTTTGCTTCTGAATCATTTTAGGTTTTGTAATTATATTTTAATTGATATCTATCTTATTAATGATAGATTATTAATCTATTTTTTGATCATTATTAGATATTTATCAATAAAATTGTTTATATTGATTTTACATGATATATAATTATTAATATTATTATAACTAAATATTATATTTACATATTAAAATAATTTAAAAATTATTATAATTTTAAAGGTTATCATCTTTGAAAATGAGATAAAATAACAAAAATAAATTTTTTGTTATATTATTGTTTATATAAAACCTATAAACTACTAAATCCCTAAACGCTTAAAGCATTAAACTCCATAACCCTAAAACACTTAAATACTTGAACATTTAAACCATCTTTAAAGGTTTGAGTATTTATAAACAATATATAAATATCTATCAATAGATAATAGTTTATTAATTTATTTTTTGAATATTATTATATTTATATTTATATTATATTATATTTATGTTTATATTTAGTTTATTAATATCTATCTATAAATTGTTTATTTTTATTTTAAATGATATATAATTATTAAGTTTATAATAACTAAATATTGCATTAACATTTGAAAAAAAATTAAAAATTATTATATTTATAAAGGTTATAACCTTCAAAATTGATAAAAAATTTGAAAAATAATTTTTTTGTTATTTCATTATTTAAATAAAACATATAAACTTCTAAATGCCTAAATATTTAAATCAAAAAACTCCTAAACTCCTAAATACTTAAACCATTAAACCGGTATACCTTAAATAATTAATCATAAATCTCATTTTTATTGGTATTCATTATAATTTCAATATTAATTTTAATTATTTATTAGTTCATTTTTATAGAAATATTAATTACAAAATAAAATTATGAATGAGACAAATATAATTTAAATAATATATCTTCATCAAAAAAATTTATAAGCTTATAAAAAGAATCAAAAATTTTAAAATAAAAAAAATATTTTTTAGTAATATATTTTACTTTGATTTTGAATCATTTTAGGTTTTGCAAATATATTTTTATTTAATATCTATCTTATTATTAATAGTTTATTAATTTATTTTATGATCAGTATTATAATATCAATCAATAAAATTATTTATATTGAATTTACATGATATTTAATTTATATGATTATTATAATTAAATATTGTATTAACATTTGAAAAAAAATTAAAATTATAATATTTTCAATGGTTATAACCTTGAAAATGAGAAAAAATCATAAAAATAATTTTTTTGTTATTTAATTATTTAAATAAAAATTATAAACCACAAAATAAATAAATACTTAAATTACTAAACTCCTAAACCCTGATACTGCTGCACCACACACACATAGCGATGGACCACAGTACACACGTGCACATATTATTGTCCATTTTTGTGTAGCATTTAGAGGGGCTGGCAATTTTTGTAAGCAGCCAGAAGTATGGGCCACCAGCTTGTAGAGGGCCCTACTAGCAAACCGGGATGATAACATTCAGACAATTAATGAGACCGAGCAAAGTGGTCGGGAGTAAACCCAGGAGTAGCTAGGAGTGGGTCCCACAAGCCGTATCAGGCAGCATAGAGGGCCACAAAACCATTGCCCAACAGGAGTAGCAAATAATCCATGATTAATTGAAGAGACAGCAATATCTGAAGCATCACCAAGCAGGGCCAGTAAGCAAAGGAGTCCCGACCATCCACACGGGAGCAAAAGATTCAAACTTGTAGTTTATGTTTGTAGTCTTTTTTGTATTTTGGATTTTGTATGCACCATGTACTTGTAGAGACGGATCATGACATACTCACACACACAATCTTGTCTGTTCTCTATGTAGCATGCAATGAGGGCAACTGGACCCATGAGTATCTCTAATTGGGGCCCACTAATGCATTTTGTAAATACACATTAGGCGATGCTACACTCCCGGGAGCATAACACCCATCTTTATAGCATTTTGTAATTTTATGTGTATTCTAGCTTTGTTGTACGGGTAGATAATTAGACTATGAGATGGACCTCATCACACATGCACACCGATGCATGCATATTTTTTGATATTTTGTCGGTGCAACATACAGCCACTTCTTGGAGCTCGAGGAGGAAGCATTCTAACCCAATAGATACTCTTTTGAGGATCATTGGAGCAAAAGAATGTAAAATTCAGAGGTGAGAATGAATTGACAAAGTGCCGTAGATATGGGACTTGTGGATTTATGGGTATTCAATTTTACATGTATTCCATTGCATAGCAATGTCATAGGCAAACACTTGATGTTGCTTGTCACACACATGCACAATCTAATTTTTGCATAGTTTTAATATGGTGCATCATTCAGGTTCCTCCAAAAGGCTTGGACAAATCCGAATGGAAAGGATGCAGTGCGCATAATGACTCAATGCCAACTCTGAAGTCCCGGAATGCCAGGTGATTTTAGTTGTATTCGTACGCTTGAAATTATTAGGCATTTTGTTTTTTTTTATTTATTTTATGCATATAATCATTAAGGTGCATATGATTTGGTCGGCTGGCCTAAATTAATCAGTTTTTAGTCTCTTGTAAGTTGTGTGCCTAAATGATAAATAATGTGTGTATTTTCCAAAAAAAACAAAAAAAAACCATATACCATAAACTTTAAATCCTAAACCTTAAACCATAAACTATAACCCAAACTCATAAACCCTAAATCCTAAATCTCATGTTTTGCACTTTATAATCAAATGACTAAGTGTTAAATTTAAATTGAAATTCACAACTTTTATATATGTCACAGATTTATCTTTTTGTATATGTAACACAAATTCATGACTAAAGGGGTGAGTTATGGATTCAGTCTCTTTCTTGCTTTAGATTATTGTAGCATTAGCAATGGTCATGATTGTATATTTTGTCTCTAGAACACAAAATCATATCGATGAGAATATGACATAACTTGTGTCTCTCTGTTGAACATATTTTTATGGCACTAAGAATGATCATGAATACATATTTAATCACTATAATACTGGGTCACAGTATTGGATATGACCATAGCATGTGCATTTTATCTTTATATTGCAAAGTCAATGCACTAGGAATGATTGAAACTTTGGACATTCCTCAAGAGCAAAATTCATGACCCTAGAAATAGTTAAAGCTCGAGTACTACTCTTTATAACTTTCTATAGCAAATATTCTTGGGATTGGAAATATCACTAAACATTTTTCCTTTGATTTGTGACCTCAAGTGTCAATATGCAAGACTAATATTTTGAGCAATGATTAAAACCTTTTATACATTTGAATATGATTCATTTACACCTTTTTGGGTATTGTGAGCCTTTATACATAACTCTTTTAATATAAAAAGAAAGAAATGATAATTTTCGTATCCATGAAGATATTAAAAAAAGGCTTAGACATGCCAATAAAATAATTTTTTTGATTCTTGATTGAAAGAGAGCCCATACTTCTGTCATGCTCAAACTGCGCTGGGGCTAGTTTGATCTAATAGGCTACAAGGTGATTATTTTTTTAGAGGTGAACTATGTTTTTAAAATATTGCTTTGAGTGTGTGCGTGAGAGATATTTTAAAAGAAATTACAATAATCAATATAAATAGCATCCTCAACAACTAGCTATTTCAACACATAGGGGTACAACTTTGGTTTAGTCTATTAGCTTACATGAGTCACATTAGATTTGATAGCCCAGTGATTCAAAATCAAATATGATGAGACATAATAGAGATAAAGTAAGAGCTCCTATTATTTTGGTTAGAGCTTTAGCAATCATTCTAGAGTTGAGAGAGGAACAAAATAAATTATTTTAATTATTCAGTATAATTTTTATTTTTATTTTAATTATTTATCAGTTTATTTTTATAGAAATATTAATTACAAATAAATTATTAGTGAGACAGATCTAATTTAAATTAAACCCGTATATAATAAATAATAAAGAATAAATCTCATTTTTTTTCTTTTTAATTTTAAATATTCAAATTTAATTATTTATTTGTTTATTTTTATATAAATATTAATTACAAAATAAATTATAAGTTACACAAATATAATTTATATAAATTATTTTTCTGCAAAATAATATAGATAAACTTTTTAAAAGAAATAATTTAAAATTTATTATATTTTTAAAGGTTATAACCTTAAAAAATGAGAAAAAATAAAAAAAAAATTTTTTGTTATTTCATTTTTTAAATAAAACCTATAGATCATTAAATGCTTACTTACTTAAATAAGAAAGCTCATAAACCCTGAAACCCCTAAATACATAAACCTTTTAACAGCTATATACTACTTAATAAATAATATATCTTATTTTTATTTCTATTTATTATAATTTTAAATATTCATTTTAATTATTTATAGTTTAATTTTTTAGAAAAATTAATTACAAAATAAATTTCGAGTGAGACAAATAATATTTAAATAATTTATTTTAATAAAAAAAATATAAGCTTATAAAAAGAGGGAAAATTTAAAATATTAAATATTATTATTTAGTAATATATTTTGATTTGATTTTGAATCATTTTGTGTTATTTAAATATATTTAATTAATATTTATATTATTAATAATAGTTTATTAATTTAATTTTTGATCATTATTATAATATCTATCATTAAAATTATTTATATTGAATTTATATGATATATAATTAGTAAGATTAATATAATTATACATGGTATTCACATTTTAAAAAATTTTAAAAATTATTTTATTTTCAAAGGTTATAACCTTTGAAAATCAGAAAAAATCAAAAATAAAATTTTAAATTTTTATTATATAAATAAAACCTATAAACCACGAAATGCCTAAAAACATAAATTGCTAAACTCCTAAACGACAAAACTCCTAAATAATCAAACCATTAAATCAGTATACTATATATAATAAATCATAAATCTCATTTTAATTTGTATTCATTATAATTTTAAATATTCATTTTAATTATTTATTAGTTTATTTTTTATACAAATATCAATCACAAAATAAATAATGAGTGTGACAAATATAATTTTAATAATTTATTATTAATCAAAAAAAAATAAGCTTATATAAAGAAGTAAAAATTTTAAAAAAAATTATTATTTAGTAATATATTTTACTTTGATTTTGAATCATTATATATAGGTTTTGCAATTATATTTTAATTGCGATCAATCTTATTAATAATAGTTTATTAATTTATTATTTGATCATTTTTATAATATCGAACAATAAAATTATTTATATTCAATTAAAATGTCTTATAATTATTAAGTTATTATAACTAAATATTATATTTACATTTGAAAAAAATTTAAAAATTATTATATTTTCAAAGGTTATAACCTTCAAAAATGATAAAAAATCACAAAAATAATTTTTATTATTTTATTATTTAAATAAAACTTATAAACCACTAAATGCCTAAACATTTAAATCTCTAGACTCCTAAACCCCAAAACCCCCTAAATACTTAAAGCATTAAACCTATATAGCCTAAATAATAAATAATAAATCTAATTTTTATTTGTATTCATTATAATTTTAAATATTAATTTTAATTATTTTTTAGTTTATTTTTATAGAAATATTAATTACAAAATAAATAATTAGTGAGACATATAATTTAAATAAATTATTTTTTATGAAAAAAAATATAAGCTTATAAAAATAAACAAAATTTCAAAAATTTAAAATTTTATTTATTAATATAATTTACTTTGATTTTGAATTATTTTGGGTTCTGCAAATATATTTTAATTAATATCTGTCTTATTAATAATAGTTTATTAATTTATTTTTTGATCATCAAAATAATATACATTAATAAAATTTTTTATATTGAATTGACATCAGATATAATTATTATGATTATTATAACTAAGTATTGTATTCATATTTTAGAATTATTAAAAAATTATTATATTTTCAAAGGTTATAACCTTTGAAAATCATGAAAATTCATAAAAATAAATTTTTTTTTATTTCATTGATTAAATAAAACCTATAAATCAATAAATAAAACCTAAATGTGTAAACATATAAATCAATAAACTCATTAAACTCAAAACCAAAATAAATTTAAACCATTAAATAGGTATACCCAAAATAATAAATAATAAATCTCATTTTTATTAGTATTCATTATAATTTTATATATACATTTTAATTATTTATTAGTTTATTTTTATAGAAATATAAATTAAAAAATAAATTAATAGCTAGACAAATATAATTTAATTAATTTATTTTTTATCAAAAAATATATAATCTTATAAATGGATACAAAAATTTAAAAATTTAAAATTAATATTTAGTAAAATATTTCACTTTGATTTTGAATCATTTTAGGTTTTGTAAATTTATTTTAAACAATATTTAACTTATTAATAATTGTTTTTTAATCTTTTGTATGATCATTATTATAATATATATCAATATAATTGTTTATATTAAATTTACATGATATATAATTATTAAGATTATCATAACTAAATATAATATTAACATTAAAAAAAATTTAAAAATTATTATAGTTTCAAAGGTTATATTAAATTTTTTGTTATTTTATTTTCTAAAAAAACCTATTTACCACAAAATACTATGGATGATAATGGGACGGGACGGGATGGGGATTACAAATCTCCAGTCCCTTCCCACAGTTCGGAGATTTTTTTTTGAAAATCCAGATACGTCCAATAGGTTGAAAATATCGGGATGGGATGGGACGGAGATCGGGGATTTTGGGTAGGATAAAATGGTTCTAGGACGGAACATAGTTCGGACATCTTTTTCAATTTATTTTCTTCAAACCGGCCAAGTTAGTTCATGTCGAAACCTTTAGTTGTACCATTTATCATTCCTTAGTTATGTATCTTTCGAACTCAAATTGGGCCAATTTTGTTTTGTCAAATAGGCTGAATACCACACACGAGTTCCATTACCTTGTCAAAAGCTTTGATGTGCAGAAAAGGATAGAAATGTTAAATAGAACGGGACCAAGTTGTGTGCTTAATTTGGTTCTTTATTTTTTCACAAGTTGGCTTTGTTCAGCCGAGTGAAAGTTAACCATAATAGCAATACTACATTTTTTAAACAATTACTTAAAATATTAAGGAATAGCGAAAAATGACCACAAACATTGGTAGCAGCAATTACTACTTAAGTAATTGCTAAAATTAGGTAGCTTAAAATAACAAAAAAAAATAACTAATAACAACCATGATAATAATCATTTCAAATGTCTATCTCGGAACAACAACGAAAATCCAAACCCAATTAATTATCTCTTCTACGACTCCTCCCTTTTCTTCCTCCACTTTAGAAGGACAACCAAAGATGAAAACATGTTAATCATGTAGACATAAATTTATAAGATGAAAGAGTAATAAAAAAACAAAATATTACCTTATAAAATTTAATACCCCCATTCCAAATTTAGGTGGCCAACTATAGTTGGAAGAATATTTGGATCTTGTGACCCATCTGAAAATTGTAATTGAACCATATTTTTATTAAATTGAATGAATAAAATAAGTAAAAGTGAAATAAAATTTACAAGATTTGTATACTAACATGATTCATTATCATCAAGGTTTTGAACTAATTCTTCAATTTCAATAGGTTTGTTTGAGCCTCTCAACCAATCTTGTAGACATATGAGAACTTAAGCTGTAATAGGTGTAAAAGAACTCCTAAATTTATCTAAAGTTCTCCCCCAAGTGCTAAATGTAGATTCATAGGCCACAGTAGATGCTTGGATAGTAAATACATCCCTTGCTACATTTGCCAAAGAAGGATAGCTAACCTCATTTACCTTCCACTAGTTTAGAAGATCAAAATCAATTCTATTTTTTTCAAGTTTGTTTTCCAAGTACCTATCCAACTCTTCCAAAGCTGCAACTTCTTGTTCTTTCTCCAATTCAACAAAAAAATCAACATAAGTATCACTACCATCAAAGAAATCATCATTTTTCTTCAACACAGTAGAATAGAAATCATCTTCTTTTGATTCATCTTCATTTAAATCTTTATAATCATCAATCATCTCATTTAAAGCATTTATAACATTTTTTCCTAGATTTTTAGCCAATTCCTCTCCATAATGCTAAGTGTACTTAACCTTGAGATATTTGAGCTTATATCTTGGATCCAACACTACTGCTACAAAAAGCATAATATTTGTTGACCGAAGAGAACCCCAATATTTGTTGAATTTATGCCTCATTTTCATCCCCATTTCAGACACTATTGTATCTCTACTATTTTCACAAAGCTCAATTTTTTTCAAAATTCGAATAATCTCAAGAAAATAAACACTAGAGCTAAAATATTATGAGCTAGAAAATTTACAAGTTACCTCATAATAAGTTTTCAATAAATGGGCCAAAATTTCAGCATTTGTTCAGTCTCTCTCAGTTGGAACGTTTGAACCAAACTCTTTTGTCTTTGTCCTCCAATTTATTAAATTCTTTTTGATATTTTATATCAGTTTGTAGCAACAAATAAGTTGAATTCCATCTTGTAGGACAATCTAATTGCAATGAAGATTCATATGTCAAGTTTGCTTCTTCAACACATAACTTAAACATATATAATCTTTTAAGACTGCTCCTCACATATTTCACCACACCTCTAATTTTTTGAATAGCACCCTCAACTACTACAATGCCATCTCTGACAATTAAGTTTAGGATATGAGCACAACATCTCATATGAAAATGCTGGCCTCTCAAAGGTATAATACTTTTCTTCACAAGCCTTTTTTTCAATTATTCAACTACAACATCATTATTCTATGCATTGTCAATAGTAATGCACATCAACTTTCTCAAACCCCATTCATTCATGGAAAACTCAATAGCATTTCTAATATTAACTCCAGAATGACTTTTAATTACACAAAAGTTCAAAAGCCTTTTATGCATATTCCATTCAGAATCAATGAAATGAGCAGTCAAACATATATAAGACAAAATTTGAATACTAGTGCAAGTGTCGATAGTCAATGAAACTCTACAACAATGAGATGATATGCTATCAAATAATTTCTTCTTTTCCTTCACAAACAAAGAAAAACAATCCCTCAATATAGAGTACCTAGATGGAATTTTAAATTGAGGCACACTAACTTTACAAAACACCTTAAACTCATCCCTCTCAAAAAAACAAAAAAGAAATTCATCTTTTATGATCATTTTCACCAAAGCCTCCCTAACTAGTTGTTGATCAAATTGCCAACAAGTTAATTTGTTATCCTCTGAACTAGTACCTTTAGTGAAACTCAACAAAGATTGTGACTTGTATATACCTTTGTGAGCTTCTATTAATTCTTTTTTGTGTGGAATTTTCCTACAAGTCTCTCTCAAGTATTTCTATAAACCTGATGTACCTTGATCACTTTTTGCCAAATATTCTTTCCTACACCATATACAAGCTGCCCTACCAGTTCCATTTCCCACTGAATCAACTAATATCTCATAAGTTTCCCAAATAGTAGACTTATACTTTTTATGAGCTTTAGGTTCAGATGTACCTTGATTTTCTTTTACAATTGGAATTGAAGAACCTGCCGTAACAATAGCAGGCTTCGTGAAAGGATGATGATTGGATTTACTAGTACTTTGATCATTTGAGATGTGATCATCTTCAATTTATTATATTTTTCATTTACTGCTAGATTGTGTCATCTGCATTGCCATTAATTAATTTGATATGTTAAGCATAAATACATATAAATATTTCAAGCAAGCAAGCTCTACAAAATGGACGGTAACACATCGGCCCACTCATTCGGCCCAACCACAACACCACAACCAATACTCAGCAAAACTGATTGAGACCCATAATAATAATAATTAATGACTCAATTCTCGTCAAAAAAACAAACCAAATGGCTGGTGGCATCTGGGACATGGTGGAGGCAACCAGAAGTGCGACGGACAAGGGCTGGACCTAACTAAACACGACTAGAATGGAATGAGGTGGCCTGGAACTCGTCGGAACAGAAATAGGTGCGTTGGAATTAGATGGGTAGTAGCGGAATTAGTGGCATCTTCATGTTATATATATATATATTTCTGGTTCTAGTATCAGTTTTTTAGGACGGGACGATTCTAGGGATGGATATTGCTTAATATTCGAAACCGTCCCAAAAGAAAAAATACGTGACAGAATAGGACGGGAAAAGTCAAAGTCAACGGATTTTTCTCAGTGCCTATTCTTTTGGGACAAGACTTCGGGTCGAGTCGCGAATCTCCGAGTCCCGTGAGCAGCCCTACTAAATGCATATAAAGTTAAATCAGCAAACTCCTAAACCCGTGTAATGCCTAAATACATAAACCATTAAACCGCTAAATACTACTTAATACATAATAAATCTATTTTTTATTGGTATTTATTATATTTTTAAATATTCATTTTAATTAATTATTAGTGTATTTATTTAGAATTATTTATTACAAAATAAATTATGAGTGGGACAAATATAATTTAAATAAAATATTATTTATCTAATAAAAATATATGCTTATAAAAGAAGTATAAATTTAAAAATTAAAAATTATTATCAAGTAATATAAGTTACTTTAATTTTGAATCAATTTGGGTTTCATAAATATTTTTTAATTAATGATCATTATTATAATATCTATCAATAAAATTATTTAAATTAAATTTATATGATATATAATTATTAATATTATTATAACAAAATATTGTATTAAAATTTCAAAAAATTTTAAATATTATTATATTTTCATAGCTTAGAACCTATGAAAATGATAACAAATTATAAAAATTTTTTTGTTATTTTATTTTTTAAAATAAAACCTATAAACCACTAAAAGCCTAAAAACATAAATCTCTAAACTCCTAACTACAAAACCTCTAAATACTTAAATCATTAAACTTGTATACATTAATAATAAATCATAAATCTCATTTTAATTTTTATTCAGTATAATTTTAAATTTTTATTTTAATTATTTATCAGTTTATTTTATAAAATATTAATTAAATATATATTTTATTAGTAAGACAGATCTAATTTAAATTAAACTGGTATTCCTGAATAATAAATAATAAATCTAATTTTTTTTAATTATAATTTTAAATATTCATTTCAATTATTTAATTGTTTATTTATATATAAATATTAATTACAAAATAAATTGAGTTAGACAAATATAATTTATATAAATTATTTTTCATCAAAAAATTATTGATAAACTTTTTAAAATAAAAAAAAATTTCAAAAAAAAAATTATTATATAGTAATATATTTTGCTTTTATTCTGAATCATTTTAGGTTTTATAATTATATTTTAATTTATATCTATCTTATTAATAATATATTATTAATTTATTTTTTGATCATTATTAGAATATTTATCAATAAATTTGTTTATATTGAATTTATATGATATATAAATATAAGGATTATTATAACTAAATATTGTATTAACATACAAAAAAATTTAAAAATTATTATATTTTCAAATGTTATAACCTTTGAAAATATCAAAAAATAATAAAAATAAATTTTTTATTATTTTATTTTTTAAAAAAACCTATAAACCACTAAATGCATACACAGTTAAATCATTAAACTCCTAAACCTCATAATGCCTAAATACATAAACTATTAAACCGCTATGTACTACTTAATAATTAATAAATCTAATTTTTATTTCTATTTATTATAATTTTAAATATTCATTTTAATTATTTATTAGTTTATTTTTATAGAAATATTTATTACAAATTAAATTATGAGAGCGACATATATATTTTAATTAATTTATTTTTAATCAAAAAAATATAAGCTTATAAAAGAAGTAAAAATTTAAAAATTAAAAATTATTATCAGTAATATATTTTACTTTAATTTTGAATCAATTTGGGTTTTGTAAATATTTTTTAATTAATATCAATGTTTTATTAATAGAGTTTTAATTTAAATTTTGATCATTATTATATTATCTATCAATATAATTGTTTATATTGAGTTTATATGATATATAATTATTAATATTATTATAACTAAATATTGTATTCACATTTCAAAAAATTTTAAAAATTATTATATTTTCAAAGGTTATAACCAATGAAAATGAGAAAAAATTACAAAACTTTTTGGTTATTTTATTGTTTAAATAAAACCTATAAGCTACTAAATGCCTGAAAACATAAATTGCTAAACTCCTAAACGATAAAACCTCTAAATACATAAAACATTAAACAGGTGTACATTAATAAAAAATCATAAATCTCAATTTAATTTTTATAAAGTATAATTTAAAATTTTTATTTTAATTATTTATAAGTATATTTTTATAGAAATATAAATTTCAAAATAAATTATTAGTGAGACGGATGTAATTTAAATAATTTATTTTTCATCAAAAAAAATATATATCCTTATAAAAAGAGGCAAAATTCTAAAAAAAAAATTTATTATTTAGTAATATATTTTATTTTTATTTTGAATCATTTTAGATTTTGGAATTATATTTTAATATATATCATTCTTATTAATAATAGTTTATTAATTTTTAATTGATCATTATTATAATATCTATTAATAAAATGATTTATATTGAGTTTACATTATATATAATTATTAAGATTATTATTACTGAATATTATATTCACATTTAAAAAAATTAAAAATTATTATATTTTCAAAGGTTATAACCTTCAAAAATTAAAAAAACCCAAAAAATTAAATTTTTTATTTTTTCATTCTTTAAATAAAAACTATAAATCACTTAAGGCCTAAACACTTAAATCACTAAACACCAAAACACCTAAATACCTAAACCATTAAACTAGTATATTCTGAATAATAAATAATAAATCTCTATTTTATTTGTATTCATTATAATTTTAAATATTCATTTTAATTATTTATTAGTTTATTTTTATAGAATTATAAATTAAAAATTAATTATGCAGAAGACAAATATAATTTAAATAATTTACTATTAATAACAAAAAATATAAACTTATAAAAAGAAGCAAAACATCAAAGAATGTTTTATTTTGTAATATATTTTACTTTGATTTTGAATAAATTTATGTTTTGCAAATATATTTAAAATAATATCTATCTTATTAATAATAGTTTATTAATTTATTTTTTGATCATTAATATAATATATTTCAATATAATTGTTTATATTTAATTTACATGAGATATAATTATTAAGATTATCATAATTTATTTTGAATCATTTTAGGTTTTTAAATTATATTTTAATTTATATCTATCATATTAATAATAGTTTATTTATTTATTTTTTGATAATTGATATAATATCTATCAATAAAATTGTTTATATTTAGTTTATATTATATATAGTTATAATATTTATTATTACTAACTATTGTATTCATATTTTTAAAAAATTTTAAAATTATTATATTTTCAAATGTTATAACCTTTGAAAAGTTGAAAAAATATCAAAAATAATTTTTTGTTATTTTATTATTTAAATAAAACCTATAAACCATTAAATGCCTAAATACTTAAATCAATAACTTCTAAATCTTGAAAACCTTAAATAGATAAATTTTTTAAACATGTATATCCTAAATAATAAATAATAAATCTCATTTTTATTTATTTCATTATAATTTTAAATATTCATTTTAATTATTTATTTGTTAATTTTTATATAAATATTAATTACAAAATAAATTAAAAGTTATACAAATATAATTTATATAAATTATTTTTCAAAAAAAAATATTGATAAACTTAATAAAAGAAGAAAATAATTAAAAACAAAAAAATATTATATAGTAATATATTTTGCTTTGTTTCTGAATCATTTTAGGTTTTGTAATTATTTTTTAATTGATATTTAACTTATTAATAATATATTATTAATTTATTTTTTGATCATTATTAGAATATTTTTCAATAAAAATGTTTATATTGAATTTATATGATATATACATTTATTAATTATTATAACTAAATATTATATTTACTTTTGAAAAAAGTTTTAAAATTTTTATATTTTCAAAGATTCTAACCTATGAACATGTGAAAAAATAAAAAAAATATTTTTTTTTGTTATTTCATTGTTTAAATAAAACCTATAAATCACTAAATGCCTAAACACTTAAATCACTAAACTACAAAATCCCGATACCCCTATATAGAAAATCATTTAAACTAGGTATACCCTAAACAATAATTAATAAATCTCATTTTTATTTGTTTTCATTATAATTTAAAAAATTCATTTTGTTCGTTAAGTTATATATATATATATATATATATATTAATTATAAAATAATTTATGAGTTAAAAATATAATTTATAAAAATTATTTTTCATCAAAAAATAGATAAGCTTATAAAAAGAATAAAAATTTAAAAACAAATAATTATTATTAAGTAATATATTTTGATTTTCTTTTGAATCATTTTAGGTTTTGATTTTATATTTTAATTAATATCAATCTTATTCATAATAGATTTTTAATTTATTTTTTGATAATTATTAGAATATCTCTGAATAAAATTGTTTATATTGAATTTAAATGATATATAATTATTATGATTATTATAAATAAATATTGTATTCACTTTTGAAAAAAATTTAAAAATTATTATATTTTAAAAGGTTTTAATCTTAAAAAATGAGAAAGAATACAAAAAATAAATTTGTTGTTATTTCTTTTTTAAATAAAACTTATAGACCACTAAATGTTTACTTACTTAAATTAGTAGCTCATTAAACCCGAAACCCCTAAATACATAAACCTTATAATAGCTGTATACTACTTAATAAATAATAAATATCATTTTTATTTTTATTTATTATAATTTTAAATATTCATTTTTATTATTTATATTTTATTTTTAGAAAAATTAATTACAAAATATATTTCGAGTGAGAGATATTATTTAAATAATTTATTTTTAATCATAAAAAAATATAAGCATATAAAAAGATGGAAAAAATTAAAAATTAAATATTATTATTTAGTAATATATTTTTATTTGATTTTGAATCATTTTGTGTAATGTAAATATATTTTAATTAATATTTATATTATTAATAATAGTTTATTAATTTAATTTTTGATCATTATTATAATATATATTATTAAAATTATTTATATTGAATTTATATGATATTTAATTAATAAGATTAATATAATTATACATGGTATTCATATTAAAATCAAAAAAAAAAAATTTTTCTTGTTATATAAATAAAACCTATATACCACTAAATGCATAAAAACATAAATTGCTAAACTCCTAAACGAGAAACCCCCTAAATAATCGATACATTAAACCGGTATACCATATATAATTGTTGGGCAATTGTGCTTCCACGATAGTGAGATTGAGATACAGAAACACAGAAACAACAAAAAACAAGCAATGTATATATCCCAATTCAGCAACCATCCATGATAGAATCAAAAAATGAGAAAAAAAACATCGAAAATAACGTGGTTCACTAGTCGCTCAGTACGACTAGCTAAATCCACCAGAAAATGGCTTTTGCATTACAGATTAAAGCAACAGAAATGTCTTACAGTATGCAGCACACAGAATCATCGTGATAAATCGGACAGAGAGAAGAGAGAGAGATGATGAATAGCTCCATGGGTCCAAAAATAGCCACCCAAAAATAAAATTACAAAACATTTTATATTAAAATTTCTCTCGGTTCATTTAACCGGATCGGGTCGGATCATGAGACGGGTCAGGCTCTGCTCCAATTTCGGCCCACTGTCCGGTCAGCGAGACCTCCATTATTATGATACTGCTGCATCCCCGACCTTTTAATATTTCCTTTCATGCACTTATATGAAAATATTAAAAAAGTAAAAATATTTGTTTATACAAACAGATTATCAAAAAATAAATTACATATACAGCAATAATAAATCTTAAATCTCATTTTAATTTGTATACATTATAATTTTAAATATTCATTTTAAATATTTATTAGTTTATTTTTTATATAAATATAAATTACAAAATAAATAATAAGTCAGACAAATATAATATTAATAATTTACTTTTAATAAAAAAAATATAATCTTATAAAAAGAAGTAAAAATTTAAAAACAAAAAATTATTATTTAGTAATAAATTTTACATTGATTTTGAATCATTTTAGGTTTTGTAATTATATTTTAATTTATATTTATCATATTAATAATAGTTTATTAATTTATTTTTTGATTATTGATATAATATCTATCAATAAAATTATTTATAATTAGTTTATAGTATATATAATTAAAATGATTATTGTTACTAAATATTTTATTCACATTTTAAAAAAATTTAAAATTATTCTATTTTCAAATGTTATAAGCTTTGAAAATGTGAAAAAATAACAAAAATAATTTTTTTTGTTATTTCATTGTTTAAATAAATCCTATAAACCAGTAAATGCCTAAATACTTAAATCAATAACTCCTAAATCTAGAAAACCCTAAATAAATAATCATTTTAAACTGGTATACCCTAAATAATAAATAATAAATCTAAATATTATTTTTTTTATTATAATTTAAAATATTCATTTTAATTATTTATTCATTTATTTTTATATAATTATTAATTATAAAATAAATTGATGTTAGACAAATATAATTTATATAATTATTTTTCATCAAAAAAATATAGATAAACTTTTTAAAAGAAATAAAATTCAAAACAAAAATTTAATATATTGTAATATATTTTGCTTTGTTTCTGAATCATTTTAGGTTTTCTAATTATATTTAAATTGATATTTATCTTATCAATAATAGATTATTTATTTATTCTTTGATCATTATTAGAATATTTATCAATAAAAATATTTATATTGAATTTATATGATATATAAATATAATGATTATTATAACTAAATATTGTATTCACTTTTGAAAAAAATTTAAAAATTATTATATTTTCAAAGGTTATAACCTTTGAAAATATCAAAAAATAATAAAAATAAATTTTTTGATATTTTTTTTAATATCACCTATAAACCACTAAATCCATGCATAGTTAAATCAGTAAAATTTTAAACACCAGTAATGCCAAAATACATAAACCATTAAACCGCTATGTACTACTTAATAATTAATAAATCTAATTTTTAATTGTATTTATTATAATTTTAAATATTCATTTTAATTATTTATTAGTTTATTTTTATAGAAATATTTATTACAAAATTAATTATGAGTGCGACAAATATAATTTAAAAAATATATATGCTTATAAAAGAAATAAAAATTTAAAAATTAAAAATTGTTATCAAGAAATATATTTTACTATGATTTTGAATCAATTTGGGTTTTGTAATTATTTT
Organism: Sapria himalayana; assembly: GCA_029783825.1. Lineage (NCBI taxonomy): Eukaryota > Viridiplantae > Streptophyta > Magnoliopsida > Malpighiales > Rafflesiaceae > Sapria > Sapria himalayana. Next base: position 3,547 of record JAREIK010012337.1, on the reverse strand, counting down.
TTAATTAATATCTATCTTAATATCAATAGTTTATAAATTTAAGTTTGATCATTATTATAATATATATCAATAAAATTGTTTATATTGAATTTATATGACATATAATTATTAATATTATTATAACTAAGTATTGTATTCACATTTCAAAAAATTTTAAATATTATTATATTTTCAAAGGTTATAACCTATGAAAATAAGAAAAAATTATAAAATTTTTTTTTGATATTTTATTTTTTTTAAATAAAACGTATAAACCACTATAAGCCTAAAAAAATAAATCACTAAAATCCTAAATGAAAAAACCTTTAAATACTTAATCCATTAAACTGGTATACAGTAATAATAAATCATAAATCTGATTTTAAATTTTATTCAGTATAATTATAAATTTTTATTTTAAATATTTATTCAGTTTATTTTTATAGAAATATTAATTACAAAATAAATTATTTGTGAGAAATATCTAATTTAAATTAAACCGGTATCCCTAAATAATAAATAATAAATCTCATTTTTTTTCAATATAATTTTAATATTCATTTTAATTATTTATTTGTTTATTTTTATAAATATATTAATTACAGAATAAATTATGAGTTAGACAAATATATATTATATAAATTATTTTTCATCAAAAAATATACATAAACTTTTTAAAAGATAAAAAAATTCAAAATAAAAAATTATTATATAGTAATATATTTTGCATCTGCTTCTGAATCATTTTAGGTTTTGTAATTATATTTTAATTGATATCTATCTTACTAATAATATATTATTAATATATTTTTTCATCATTATTAGAATATTTATCAATAAAATTGTGAATATTGAATTATATTATATATAAATATATTGATTATTATAACTATAGATTGTATTCACTTTTAAAAAAAATTTTAAATTTATTTTATTTTCGAAGGTTATAACCTTCGAAAATACTTAAATCATTTATTATAAATAAATTGCATAACTCCTAAACGACAAAACCTCTAAATACTTAAACCATTAAACATGTGTACATTAATAAACAATCATAAATCACAATTTAATTTTTATTAAGTATAATTTTAAATTTTTATTTTAATTATTTATAAGTTTATTTTTATAGAAATATTAATTACAAAATAAATTATTAGTGAGATGGATCTAATTTAAATAATTTATTTTTCATCAAAAAAAAATATATCCTTATAAAAAGAGGAAAAATTTTAAAAGTAAAAATTTATTATTTAGTAATATATTTTATTTTGATTTTGAATCATTTTATATTTTGTAATTATATTTTAATTTATATCATTCTAATTAATAAAAGTTTATTAATTTTTTATTGATCATTATTATTTTATGTATTAATAAAATTATTTATATTGAGTTTACATTATATATAATTATTAAGATTATTATAACTAAATATTATATTCATATTTTAAAAAAATTAAAAATTATTATATTTTCAAAGGTTATAACCTTCAAAAATTAAAAAAAAAATCAAAAAATTAAATTTTTTATTTTTTCATTCTTTAAATAAAAACTATAAATAAGGCCTAAACACTTTAATAACTAAATCCCAAAACACCTAAATATTAAACCATTAAACTAGTATATTGAATAAATAAATAATAAATCTCTATTTCATTTGTATCCATTATAGTTTTAAATATTCATTTTAATTATTTATTAGTTTATTTTTATACATTTATAAATTAAAAATAAATTATTAGGAAGACAAATATAATTTAAATAATTTACTTTTAATACAAAAAAATATAAACATATAAAAAGAAGCAAAACATCAAAAAAATTATTATTTAGTAATATATTTTTTTTGATTTTGAATAAATTTACATTTTGCAAATATATTTTAAATAATATCTTTCTTTTTAATAATAGTTTATTAATTTATTTTTTGATCATTAATATAATATCTATCAATATAATTGTTTATATTGAATTTACATGAGATATAATTATTAAGATTATCATAATTAAATATAGTATTCACATAAAAAAATTTAAAATTTGTTATATTTTCAAAGGTTATAACCTTCAAAAATGATAAAAAATAACTAAAATAAATTTTTTGTTATATCATTGTTTAATTAAAACTTATAAACCATTAAATACATAAACACATAAATCTCTAAACTTCTAAACACCGAAGCCCCTAAATACTTAGACCTTTAAATATAATTTAAATAATATATTGAAATATTAATTCCAAAATAAATTATGAGTGAGACAAATAAAATTTAAATAATTTATTTTTCATCAAAAAAATATATAAGCTTATAAAAAGAAGCAAAAACAAAAAAACAAAAAAAATTATTATTTAGTAATAAATTTTACATTATTTTTGAATCATTTTAGGTTTTTTAATTATATTTTAATTTATATGAGTCATATTAATAATAGCACATTAATTTATTTTTTGATAATTGATATCATATCTATCAAAAATATTATTTATATTTAGTTTATATTATATATAATTATAATGATTATTATTAATAAATATTGTATTCACATTTTTAAAAAAATTTAAAATTATTAAATTTTTAAAGGTTATAACCTTTGAAAATGCAAAAAAAAAATATCAAAATTATTTTTTTTTGTTATTTCATTGTTTAAATAAAACCTATAAACCACTAAATGGCTAAAAACATAAATCACTAAACTCCTAAACGAAAAAACCACTAAATACTTAAACCATTAAACTGGTAAACATTAATAATAATTCATAAATCTCATTTTAATTTTTATTCGGTATAATTTAAAATTTTTATTTTAATTATTTATCAGTTTATTTTTATAGAAATATTAATTACAAAATAAATTATTAGTGAGATAGATCTAATTTTTATTAAAACAGTATCCCTAAATAATAAATAATAAATCTCATTTTTTTATAATTTTAAATATTCATTTTAATTATTTATTTGTTTATTTATATATAAATATTAATTACAAAATAAATTGAGCTAGACAAAAATAATTTATATAAATTATTCTTCATCAAAAAATTATAGATTAACTTTTTAAAAGAAAAAAAATTTTCAAAACAAAAAATTATTATATAGTAATATATTTTGCTTTACTTCAGAATCATTTTAGGTTTTGTAATTATATTTTAATTGATATCTATCTTATTAATAATAGATTATTAATTTATTTTTTGATCATTATTAGAATTTTTATCAATAAAATTGTTTATATTGAATTTATATGATATATAATTCTAAAGATTATTATAACTAAATATTATTTTTAGATTTAAAATTAATTTAAAAATTATTATATTTTAAAGGTTATCATCTTTGAAAATGAGATAAAATCACAAAAAAAATTTTTTGTTATATATTGTTTATATAATACTTATAAACTACTAAATCCCTAAATGCTTAAATCATTAAACTCCTAAACCCCAAAACCCCAAAACCTTTAAATACTTAAACATTTAAACCATCTTTAAAGATTTAAGTATTTATAAAATAATATATAAATATCTATCAATAAAAATAGTTTATTAATTTATTTTTTGACACAT